>JSYV01000614.1:0-135233 GCA_000787455.1 Evansstolkia leycettana | reverse complement strand
GGGGGGGGGTAAAGGCAGTAAAGCACAGCGTCATGATCACAAGATTTGAAGACAAATCAACTGCAGGGTGGTTAATACCCTTGGTGACCTGCTGATAAAAGAAAAAAAATGAAAGAGTAGGCCTGAAATACTCAGTAGCAAGGATGGAGGAACCACTCATGATCAATATCAGCAAGAGAAAGAGAGATGCAGATTCGTTATCCACCTAAACTAAGACCAGAATTCAAAGCTTTCTACCCTCTGGCAGGATGTAATGTCAATAATTCATGTATCAGGCATAATCAGATGTACAGGAGTGCTATTCTCCCGCATTCACCTTCTCGACAGTATTCGGACGTGCCAGGACATTCTGCTCTTCAAACGACATCTCAGGGCTGAGTTCTTCCTTGGAGACCTTCTGGAAAATCTCATCCTGGAGCTTTTCTGCATTTTCTGTGTCGTCTGTGAGCCCTGCATTGGCCATACTCTTTCTCGCGCCTTCGACAATTTTGTCGGCCTCGCTGACTCCATGCTTGACGTTCATGGATGGATCGCCATCGACGCCGATGGGTTCAGCAATTCGGTCGACCACTTCCTTTACACGAGCGGCGTCGAACCGAATGACCATGCAAGACAGGTTATCCGTGCTGAACCGCGCAAGAGCATGGTCAACGAGGATTTTCGAGGCTTCTTGCGCGTCTGGGATATTACGGATGAGATCCACGGCTTCCTGGTCGCTGCACACGTCCCAAAGCTGTGCGCCAGTCAGTCATAAAACTCTGATAGACAGGAACTAGAACTGAACTTACGCCATCGCAAGCCAATATTAGAAATTCATCAGCATCGGGCTGGATGACCGTCTCAGTGGTGTATGGATGACCAGTCACAAGATCCTTCATATATGCGTCTCCCAGAGCTCGGGTTACCGCCAGGACGCCGTTCACTCTGTTGTTGAGTATCAATCCGCCAGCGTTGGCTATCCTCTTTCCCTCATTCTCATCACTACCTTTGTGATCGTACGATAAGCGAAGCGCCTTGCCATTACGACATAGAACAATTCGGGCATCTCCAACATTCGCGGTATAGAGAACGCGTTGGCGGACAGCTCGCTCTTGCAGTTTGGGAAGGACAGAGGGTATAGCAGTCGATGGCGCTGCCTGAGTGGGTGTTTTCCCGACCTCTTCGTTCGTGTCGCCCTTGGACGCAGCGACGGCCGCGAGTGCCAATGCGGTCGAACCGGTCGCTGAATGTGAGCTGGGCACTCGGTCTTCCCATCTAAGAACGGCGATGACGGCGGTGCATCCGCTATTTTTCAACGGCAGCTTCTCTAATTGCTGATCCACGCTGGTGAATGTTTGATCTAAAAGCTCCGGCACTGGCGTATTAGGGTTCTTTCGCATGACATCTTCAAGAATAAGATGCAGCTTTTTCCCACACCACTCCGCCGCAAAGGTACCGGCGTGTCCATCGAAGATGGCAAAGTAACCGTTGTCGGTCTCGACGATATTGGTGGTCTCATCGGCTTCCTGCAAGACACCGGTGGCACCCGGTGGCTCGTTCCCGTTCACGGGAGTCCCCAAGAAATTGTAGAGATATGCATGGGTATCTTCCATAGTCCGGCGACATTTTCGATTCCTATCTTCTGTGACTCCGACCCGGAACGACGAACGCGCAGTGGGTAGTGATTCTCCAGCCGAGTTATTGAACGATCCCTGCGGGACGGTCAGAGCGGGGTCCATTCTCCCGAGCTTCTGCAGCACGGTTTCTCGTGTCTGCGATCCGCCGTTGCTGGGAGTCTCTCGCAAACTGTTGAGACTCAGTGAGTTTCTTGCGTTCGTGAAGAACGAGGCCGCCTTGGTCACTGTACTACTCCTGCGTTTCTTCTCACTGCCGGGAGCTAGATATTCGCTTGCTCTTCTGCTGAAAAATCCGCCTGGTGGAGAGTATTTCTTTTCGCGAGGTGTTGGCGCGCTGCTGGCCACTTCGGTATTGATGGTCAAGGAGGCTGTATCGACTCCCGATTGCGGAATCGGAATGCCTTTCTCTTTGGGTGGGCTCGAGGAGCCACTGAACATCCGGTTCAGTAGGCCACCCTGACTGGAGAAACTTCTCCGCTTGTTTCCTGCCAGCTTGATTGCGAATGCGTTGCTGCAATGGCGAGCAAAAGACCAGGTATATGTCGAGAAGACGGATTGGGCACGGTGTGGGGAAGGTTCCGCAACTTGACGTGGCGTATAAGGGTTCAGTATACGACTGCGCAAAAGCGAAGGTGATGAGCTGAATGTAAGCACGGTGTTAGTAATTGATCTCCAGAATGATCTGTTTCGATCTGGCGAAATTGGTAAATATGC
Source organism: Evansstolkia leycettana (assembly GCA_000787455.1). Taxonomy (NCBI): domain Eukaryota; kingdom Fungi; phylum Ascomycota; class Eurotiomycetes; order Eurotiales; family Aspergillaceae; genus Evansstolkia; species Evansstolkia leycettana. The sequence goes on along the minus strand of JSYV01000614.1, from coordinate 132,903 downwards.
TGGTTGGGGATCTCAATGGCAGACGCAAGCAACCCCGACGGCGGTCAAGGCAGTGAGGCCGTCACATAAGCTCACGGGAAACCGAGCGTTGCACACTCGAAAGAGGTACGATACCGAGAGATGATATTCTGGAAAACTGACCACCAGCGCAACGGGCAGTCCACAAGGCTGTCGGATATCCTTGTTGAGGCAGTTCTGTCTCTTTTCTGGAATAACCCCGCGTGCTGGGATTAGCCAAGACAGCCGAATTGCCGACAGGTGAACAAATACCAGGGAGGGCAATGCAGCCAGATGAAGCAAATTGGAAGACACAATCAACTTGGAAAGAAAGACAAAGAGGCGAACCAACCTTTCAATGACGTAGCGGAGATCTTTGGGGAGGAGTGATCGAGGTGAGCTGGAGTGGGAGATGGATCTCCAGTTGGCAGTACCGTAAGTTCGTGATAAGCGCTGAGAGTTTGGGACAGAGGGGACTCCAGTCAACTCAACTGCAGGACTATGTAAGCTGGAAGACTGGAAGGGGGCGGAGTCAACGGGAGAGCCCTCAATGCGCAAACTGATAGGGTGCTGCTTTTCTAGACTTATGTATGTGCTGTTGCGTACAGTTGTCATACAGACATTGAATAATCATTGATGAATTCAGGGAACTTATCACTCTCTATACATTGTCTTCTGCTTTTTGATATCGAATGGTAGCTTTACTTGGAGAAACTCAACGCTCCATCCGATCATCGTTCCTTTTCTTTGCTACGATCTCTCTTCTCTCCACATATACGTAATCATCCAGATCTAATCTAATGATGTTTCATGCAACTCGTTCACGGAGTGGAGTTGAAGCCCCATTCATCAGGCTTGGCATTTGAGGGTCACGTCCAGGTGGCAATCATGCTTCCATGACTCTCAAGGAGAACCAAACTGTCGATATCTTGCCTCCCCAGGCATCCTTGCTCGAGAAAAATGCTGGCAATTGAGCACATTGAACGTCCCTATTGATTCCATTTCCCCTTTGAGGCCATGACATTCCACCAGCCAACTCCATACACTGACTGCTCTGAAGGAGTAAAACAGGAGGTTTCGGAATTGTGGAAGTAATGATACAAGTGATCTCTGTCCATGCAATGAGCCTATCTAAACAATCCGCAATCGCCCAACCCAATGTACCTTTTGATCCACGCCAAAGGAGATGAAATATCGAACAAAAATCTGATCACCATGAACTGAAATCGCCAAACCCGCCTGTTCCTTTCATTTTCTTTCGTACAGGCTCTGGCTCGGGCTCATCATCGACGAATTCGACAATCTCGTCCTCGTCTTGACCAGCCCGGTCCGCAAGAGCGGCTTTCAGGTACTTGCCTACGCCTCCTCCCGAGGAACCACCATCTCCTGCACTACTGGCACCAGGCCCTCGAACTCGCTTTCCGGTCCAAGTAACACGATCATCATCTTCCCGTCTAGAGGCATCATCGTCTTCACCGCCAATTCCGGCAGCTTTGCCTTTCGCTGCTTCTTCCTCCTGGTGTTTCTTGTTCAGGAACTCCTCGAACGGATCTACGAAGATCGTAACATCTGTAATGCGGATATCGGGGGTTGGTCTGTTCGTTGCGGAGTCGACAGGGTGGGTTTCGAGTTTGTCCAGTGTAGTTGATGATGGAGTCGGATCGTCTATCAAACGACCGAATATGGTATGTTTGTTGTTCAGATGGGGAAGAGCACGGTAGGCGATGAAGCTAGAAGCAAATTAATCGGTCAAAATCTCAGACACCAGACAGAAAAAAAGGAAGAACTTACAATTGACTGCTATTGGTATTCTTGCCCTTATTTGCCATGCTCAATGTGCCTCTTGCGTCGTGCTTGAGCGGCCCCTCAAACTCATCCGCAAAGAATTTCCCCCAGATACTCTCGCCTCCTCTCCCGGTGCCCGTTGGATCTCCGCCCTGGATCATGAAGCCTTTGATATTCCGGTGGAATGTGACGTCCGTGTAATAACCCTTCTTGGCGAGCTGGATAAAATTCCACACTGCTTTCGGCGCGTACTCAGGATACAACTCTACATTTAAATCACCTGCTGTAGTTGAAATGCGCGCATACCCCTTGGCCTTGACCCGGCCTCTCTTCAACATATACTCTTCGTCAGAGAGAAGTGCAAGCTCCGCAGAGGTGTGAGGAGTCAATCCGGTGCTTGTCAGAGAGGCCGCGGCTAAACCGGTGGTGTGTCTTGCAGCATTGTAGGGAATCGCTTTGCCTGGCTGAGCAGCCGACGTTCTCTGTGCCAATGGCTTTGTTGAAGCCGGTGCACTGCCAGGCTTTGGAGAGGCTCTAGCGGCAGAGGCAGCAGAACCAGCCTGCTGAGCTCTTTCCGCGCGAGCTTTGGCGACAGCCTCCTTCGCCTTGATGATCTTCGCCGAACTTCCCAGCGCATCCACATTGACTTTATTTGAGGGATCATTCCGCTCGCGTATCTGCTCTTCCGTCAATCCGCTCTCGCCTTCTTTCAAGTAATTAAACGAGCTGAGATTCCTGGCTTCCACATTCTGCGGATCTTGCAACGTGATGATGTCCTTTCGACTGAACTCCTCGTCCGACACAAGATCGCGCCACATCTTCCCCTTGATATTCAGTCGTTCGACGGTATCCCACGCAAACACATTTCCAGTGTTTCGCAGCGCAACGATATGTGTGTTGTCCGTGAACACCTTGTACGTGACTGGATCCACGTACTCGCCCGCCTCATTCTTTGCGATATTAAGTTTAATGAGATCGGAGCTCTTCAGCGGTGTCCCATCTACCGGATTCGTTCCGTGCTTCTTGATCCAGGGAAGAATATTGGTCAAGTCGAATATTGTCCCCGAGGGCGTGCATACTGGGTGTGAGAACGGCTGGAGGGAAAGTGAGCAGAAGTTGAAGGGGAGGCGTTTAAACGAAGCCTGAGCACCGCCCTTCCTTGCTTTTGCAACGCCAGCCCCGGCGCTGGCAGAGTACGCGTCTTCTGATGCCCATTCGGAATGCGTGATCTGAATAAATGAAACCAATGTCAGCACACCTTCCAAGCAAAAGCTCATAAAAAGAGCGCAGGGGGCGATGACAGCTTCAAGGATCAATACCGTACATAAAGTTTATCAGTTCCTGCAAGAGGCCAGTCAATAACATTGCCAATTTCGCATTTATTTATATGCAGCACTTACCCTTCCCCATTTCGGCGAGAAAAGCTTCGAGCACCGTCCGGAATCTTGACAATATCTGCGATTCCTCGCTGCTGTTTTGCGCGCCACAGCTATTACATCTATCGCAGATTAACGCAGTTCCCACTAGCCATTTCGAGTTAGCCTCGTTCAAGGGTTGTAATTTTCCGTTCTACTCCGTACAAGTAAGTTCAATACGCGTTGGCAAGTATACGGAGTATACCTTCGAGCGCAAGGCAAGAATGTCCTACTGTGGGTAAAAAGCGAAATGACAGTTGGAGAGCACAATTGTATTGAGATACAAAGAATCAATGCATGATAAATGTACAGATGCCCGTCGCTTTTTGATCATTGCCATTACGCCAGCATAAACAGGAAGAAGTGAGAAGTCTCTCAGAAGCGCCATGCCAGGAGGTTGCAAAATTTCTTTGTCTTCGTCCTGCTACTCTTCAAACCCATAACGCCTCAAATTGATTTGCCGCTCAATTGTGTAGGATGACCAAGTGCCATTCATGCGGAAGAGAGCTGATAGCGCAAAGGCACCAACCAGCGGTTTCCGAAATCGATGCCGTGCCGTCGACGAGTGCCATACTTTCTCCATACAACTTGGGGTATACCGATATCTGCCACTGTAATCTGCCATGAAGAACCTTCTCCAGAGACGAGCGCATTGAGCACCCCGGTCTTGGGCGCACCAAGGCATACTACCGATTTTGCCGTGATGCACAAGCGGCCTCCTTCGACCAATGTCACCTCACCTGTGTCCTCATATGTTAGTGATGTAAACGGAATGAACCCGATTTGAAAGCTCTTCTTACCGCTAGAAGCTGATAGGCCTGACGGAACGTCGACGGACAAGACATCAAGATTGCTCCGGTTGACCCAAGCAATCATTTCAAACGCAACCGCCTGATCGTCAGTACGGAGATCATCGAAGGCTATGTGCATGCCGAACAATGCATCAACAACGAGATCCGGCCCGAAATCCGGTGTTGAAAGTCGCGCTGATAACTCCTCCCATCTGAGCACTCGACCTCCAATCTTTCTAAATATCTCGAGCTGCTTGCGGCAACTATCAAGCAGCTCATTTTCATGCTCGAGTCCCAACATGCAAAGCGTTACACGGTGACCCCGATTGCGTAAATGGCGGGCAGCAGCTACAGCTCTTGCCCCTGTGCGATGATTACCAGTGAGCAGAAGCATGGTGGGAGCAGCGGAGTCGTTCGACAGCATAGCGACGGCAGCTTCTGCAATACCTCTTCCGGCATTTTCTGTGATTATGTCCTCTGTCAACCCCAGTTCTGTGACTGCGAGCTGCTCGACCTCAAGAGTCTGCAGTGGGCTCACAGTGGGACAACTGCGGTTAGTGGTCGTGAGCCTCAATGATGCGCCTGATGCGGTCGTGGGACCATTCATTGGCGCTGCAGAAACGGACGGCTTGCTCGGTCGTGGACTCGAGGTGCGCGAAGTACTTAACTGACTGCGCATTTGCGGCGCGAGGAGAGGTTGTCCCAAAATTGCGCTGCCCTTGCGGGAACCTGGTGCTCGTGTGGACGTTCTCGATCGGTCCAGGCCCGAGTGATTCTCACTGCTGAACTTGGCGTCGCTTGCATCCTCATCGGTCTCGCTGGCGTTGCTATTGCGTGGGCTGTCAAGGACGTTCTCTGACCAGTGCAAGTTCTTCCCACCATTTGTCCCGGGTTTAGCTCGCCGATTGAAATAAACAAGACGGGCCTCATCAGCCGTATTGTCATCATTCCGGATTTCCTCAAAGACTCGTCTTTTATCAAACTTTGATAGATTACTTTGAAAATCAAAGTCACCCATCTCTTGTATGTCCGTTGCATCTTCAGTCGCCCAGCCGTTAGGATCTTCAGCGTAAGCACCGCGGCTTTTCTTCTTGCGGCGGCGTCCATTGAGCTGTGCGTTGTTTCCCCTATATGAGTGGGGAAATTGAGACGTGCGCGAGGGCGATGGTTCAACAAAGGCAGTTTGGCGCCAGCCCTTTGCCTTCGGATTCGTGTTCAACGCATCATTGTGCTCACTTCCAATGCTAGCATCATGCGACTCATCCTTCTGTAACTTATTCCGAAAAGCCCATCTACCCTTCTTGCCTGCATCTTTCAAAGCACTCTGGGGCTGCCCCGCATCTCTTCTTTCTTCAGGGACCGATCCATCAAGTTCACTTTGATTCACAGCATCCGGCACCCCAGCACTTTGCCTGTTCACATTGAGCTCCAGGTTGTTGAAAGGTTCCGTTAGTGTGGCAGCAACAGCCGAATTATTTGGACCAGAGTTCTGAGGAGCAAGTGTAAGTCCAGGGGTGGAAGAGGCTGGGACCGGAAGCCCGCTCGATGCGACAGGCTGGGTAGGTTGTTTGGATGACGGTTTTGAAAAGCTCAGTATGGCCGGGTCCATGAAAGGCTGAGGCGCAGGAGCCTTCATCGGCTCTGGTACCACCACTCGATCCTCTTGAGGCGCATACTGGCCTTGAGAAGAAGCCCGGTTCGATGTTTCAAGTGAGAGGTCCGCAATGTCAGGTCCCTCAACAGAATACGTAGCAAGGCGTTGACCACTCCACAAAAGGGTCACTGAAGACGTTACCAGTATGTTAGATTCACAGTTGGATGCTGAAGGCGAAGCTCAACGTACCATTTCGAAGCATCAAACGTTGACCGATGACATTGGCAACCTCTCCTTGGATCTGCGCATTGGGAGGTGCTCGGAGGGTCACAAGGACATTGTAACCGATGAATTCAGAAGCCATGGTGGGTATACGTGTTGAAGAGCAAAACCCTACAACGGCAGTTTCAACCGTATCCCATAGCACAGACTGGAGAGGATGGGAACAGAACTTGTGCGGGGTATCGCGTTGTGTTGTCCAAAATCCAAACAATGTCAATGATGAATTCCAGCTACGGAACCTTACGTCACGTGGTCCTTTGATATCTTATCGATAAGAAAGAGCGACCCAAAGTGGGGATGTCTGTATTACACAGAACTGTAAACAAAGGAAGTACAGTACAAGAGATTGAACCTAGGAGCTTCATAAAATGTACTGTAGACGCTACATCTCAATCTTTCAGCTCTAATGTCATTGCACGCTCTAGATAGGCTTCGAAGAGACTTCAATCTCTGCAACACCATAATCAGGACATTTGTGATATATGTCTCCGTGGCAGCCATCCCATTGATATCATCTCCAGAACATGATTCGGGTATGTAATATACATAGGTATCGATATTTGTACTCTTGAAGGCAATCTATCAGTGCGACGAAGTGGAGAAGGAAATTGAGAATTTGTTAAAAAAAGCCGAGAAGGAATGAAGTGCCAGAGGTCCTCGATGGCGTCGTTAGTATCCTTCATTAACTAACTTCTCCATGTACTCTTCTTCATCGTCAAGATCCTCTCCATGCATATCGCCTTGTTTATTGGAATCATTCGCAGCTCCTGCTGTCGGAGGAACGCTCGAGCTTTTAGGTTTGATGAGTTGATTGATCGTGACGAGATTGGAATAGAATTCCACCACTTTCGGATGCACCATAACCTTACGTGCATCGAATCGTGTGACTTGAAGGCCAGCTTGAGAGGTCGCGCGACTCAGTGCAACATAAGCTTGTCCCTTTTCGAAGACTCGACCGAGGTCCACTTTGACCCGCTGCAGGGTTTGACCCTGAGCCTTGTGGATGGACAGAGCCCAGGCGAGGATAAGAGGCACCTGTTGACGTTGGGCCTGGACTTCACCGTTGGGTAGCTCTATTTTCCAGGTTTCAGGCTGGCAAAGCAGATGTCTCTCGGTCCCGTCGGGCTGTACAAAACAAACCAGGGGCCATTTTCTGGTCACTGTCGTAGCGCCGTCCTTGTGAGCAAGTGATTTGAGCTTCTTGCGCGCGTGTCTCGCTCTCTCCTCGTCACTGGTATTGCCCGAGTCCGCGGCAAAATCGCCTTCATTGTCCCTGTAGTAGTCGAATGTAGCCTCATCCATGAAGGCAACTACTCGCCCAATGGAACCGTTGACAAGCGTATCCTCCATGTTCTTGATCAGCATGACTTGCGCGCCTTTTTTGAGGTGGATAACGGGTGGTGCCATGCAGTTTGAAAGTAGCTTGTCTCGGACCTGTACGTCTTGGATGCTACCGCTATCAACCGCGTGAAACGTCATAACCTCTCCAGAGAGACGATTCATCCTCGCACTGTTCGCGTTGTCCACCTCTGCACGGGTGGGAAATCTAGAAGCTGTCAGCACGCTACCTTTGAGTCTATGCGAGAGGTTCGCTTACAGTTCAGTGGCCTCAAGCGCATCGTGGAAATCAAGAGGGCGAGAAAGCTGTTTGAAGGCTTGGATGGTGCGAGGGCTAATTTTTCCCAGTCTCATTTCGTTCAGCATCTTGGCAAACTCGGGATCCTTTTGGCGGAATACGTGGGTCAAGAGAATCGTGTGCTGTATAGAGGTGTTCCACGTGGCGGCTGCGAATGCGAACTTTGCCTCTTTACCCGACTCTGGCACTGGAGGTAGCTGGAAGAAATCACCAGTGACAACAAGCTGAATACCTCCAAATGGGCGACCATTGTTCCTGATACGCCTGGCGATTTCCTCAAGCTTATCGAACAGGTCTCCATCAACCATGGACACCTCGTCAATGATCAGGACTTTTGTGCGCAACCATCGATTGCGAGCTTTTTGGTTCTTCTTGATCTGTACGTGTATGAGAGATGTCTGAATATTAACACGCGCGAGTAGACAAACAAACCTTCTTCACAAGTTCAGGGACAGCCTCTTTACCCAGTCCAATGCCAGCAAAACTGTGAAGGGTAACACCTTCAATATTACAAGCAGCAAGACCGGTTGATGCTGTCACAGCAACTCTGTCGGGCTCCTTCCGGTATTTATCCCGCAGCTGCTTGATGATTTCTCTCATGAGAACAGATTTACCAGTTCCGGCCGATCCAGTGAAGAATATACTTTTCCCTTTATCAACAACGGCTTCCAGGACTGCTCGCTGCTCGTCACTTAGAAACACTGAAGGGAGCCGTGAGCGAGGTAATAGTGATTTCGCATCCGACGCTTGGCTTTTCTTCGACTGCCGTCGCAACTCCTTTTGCTCTTCTTTGACTGCGCTTGCGCTTTTGTTCCAAGGCATTGTAGGTTTGGGCCGGGCAGGAGTTGCTGGGTTATTTATATCGTGTTTGGCTTCCTCTTTCAGCCATGGCAACGTGCGACGCTTGGCAGGTGGTAATAGGTGGGACGGCGGTGAAGAGGACCAGGGAAGTTGAATGCTGCTCGATGGCGCACCATCATCATCAGGAACGGGGGGAAGTTCTGGATATTTTATGTCCGACAAGCCTCTATCACCTGCAGAGGATGCTTTCTGTACAGCTACGCTGTTTTTTGCCGGCGTGAGGCCCTGGGTCAAATCCACCACTGGTACCTGCGTCGTAGTATTTAACGACTCACGTTTCGTCGACTCGAACGACGGCGTCGGTTCCTCAAGATCTAGATCCACATCGTCATCGAAATCATTCTCATCAAAGTAAACAGCGCTGTGCAGTGACCCCAGCGCTGACGCTCCGGCATTGGTCATCTCGATCTTTCGTTTGACACCTATACTTTGGGTCGTCGGCTGCGATTGTACAGGTCCGTTGGGTTGCAAAATGGTCGACTGAAGCGGCTTTGTAGGACCAGAGTGGTCCCTAACCGCCTTCTTGAACATTACAAGTTCCTCAGCCGCCTCTAAACGGCGAGACGTTGAATATCCAGAAACGACTCGCGGCGTTGCCGTGGTACTATGCGAAAGAACTTTCCGATTTCGAACCAGATTCCTCGACCTGGTTCTCAAAACATACATAAAAGAGATAATGTTGATGAGGAAAAGCCGGGAAATGAAATTCGCAAACAAGGTGGCTCAATGGACCATGTTATCAGAACGGGACATCAATCCTGGAACTTTCGCGACGGGGAGTTACGCGCCAATTTGGATGGGACGCGTCGCACGTGATCGCCGATAAGATTGAGGACAATCAGACCTGATAAGCATACCAACAGTCTGTAGACAGAGTCGATAGTGTTTGATTCGTCTTCCTCTTATGATTTGTTCTGTTCTTTGTTCATTGACTAATGCTCTGGATCGATCAGGTTCTGTAACTTTTTTTTCTTGAGATGCGGCTATGAGTTCGTGCTACCTTTGGGAACTTGTCATAGAAACTCGGATACATCGCAACAATTGTCAATGACGCAAAAAGTTGCTTGAAAAACAACCCCCAAACTATACGAACATCAAATTTAGAACTCATTGGCTTTTAACTCAAGGTGGAATAATTCAATTACATGAACCCGGAGATATATTATACCATGTTAACATCAATTAGCTGGACTCTGCAACAATCACGTGACCGTCCTCCCGCGCGAAACGGTTCGGTGTCTGGAGTATCAAAGCATTTTGAATGTGCTTTGAGTGGGCAGGGCAACATTGTCAATACCGTCAACCATGAAGAATGGCAGGGAAAGGTACTTCGAGTGAGTGCAACTGTCTTTTCAGGTCATTTTGGAGTTTCAGAAGTTGTTGACTATGGACCAGACAAGGAGCATCCTCTTGCGGCGGTGGTCCTCTGCTTCACGTCAATCCCGCCAGAACAAAGGGTGAGTGGAAATTGCTTCATTATTATCCCAATTGCCCAATTGTTTGCAGTCTTGCTGATGTAGAATGTCACGAATATAGACTGAGCTAGCCGCCATTGCGAGTCAAATGGGCGCAACCCATAAATTCGATCTTACGTCGGACGTCACGCATTTACTTGTTGGCGAAGTAAATACCCCGAAATATAAGTTCGTTGCGCGAGAAAGAAGCGATGTCACTGTACTTAGACCGGAATGGATTGAGGCTGTCAGACAGTCCTGGATGCAAGGCGAGGACACAGATATTCGGGCGTTGGAAGAACAATACAAATGCCCTACGTTCATGGGACTCTCCATATGCATAACAGGCTTTGAGGATAGTGAGTAACTGTAATTGGGCTTTGTTCAACCAGTTTCCAGCCGCTGACGATGTCAGTGGGTTTTCGAAATCACATCCAAGAAACAGCAGTTGCCCATGGAGCCGAATTCAAGAAAGACCTGACAAAGAGCGTGACACATCTCATTGCGCGAAGTGCTGAGGGTCAGAAGTACAAATTTGCGACCCAATGGAATATCAAAGTGGTCACTGTCAAATGGTTCAGCGACAGTATAGAGCGTGGAATGGTACTTGAAGAGACATTATACCATCCTCTTCTACCACCAGAACAGCAAGGCGCAGGTGCCTGGAATCGATCAGTGTCTGCAGCGAAAGAGAAAAAGGCAGACAACGATGATTCATCAAATCCGCGGCCGAGGAAACTACGACGAATCGCAAGCGCCAAGTTGGTGGATCAGAATGAAGGCATTTGGGGCGATATCATGGGCGCAGGCTTCGATACAACCCAGCCAAAGGAGACGAAAAGTATCCTACAGAAGAAAAATGATGCCGTCCACGCAAAAGCTGACCCAGTCGTTCAAGAAGTGAAGTCATTCGCTAGTGAGACCACTCTCGCAGAAGCTCTGGAACCTCGACCGCAGCCTGCAGTGGAAACGACAACCAGTGGTTTTCTACATGGTTGTTATTTCTTCATCTATGGATTCTCTCCTAAACAGGTTTGCCTCTTTAATTCCCAGGGAGGGTACGAATGCTCATCCTTTGCAGATTAAAGTCTTACGCCACCATCTCCAGTTTAACGGAGCTCGGATAGTTGACTCTCTAGACGAATTTTCTCGCGCAGACATTCCCAAGACAGGCCACGGTCTCTATACAATCGTGCCTTACAAGACTCCCAGGGACGAAATACCCACGACCGATGACCTCGCCTTTGAATGTGAGGTGGTGACCGACATGTGGCTGGAAAGGTGCCTGGATGCAAAGACCCTGGTACCTCCAGAATCACATGTCGCAAGCACTCCGTTCCCCAAATTCCCAATCCCAGGTTGGTTATCTGGCTATTCCTTCAAATGAGGTCTGGATATTGTGCTCACAATCCTCAGGATTCCAAGGCATGAGAATATGTTCCACTGGGTTCGCTCGTATTGACCTTCTACATTTATCCAAGTTGGTTAGTCTGATGGGTAAGGTTGAGCTACATGAAACTCGAAGGTATTCAAATAGCTAATCTCACAGGTGCTTCTTACGACGAATATCTGACACCGAACGCGTCCGTCCTAATCTGCAATGATCCCCGCTCTGCCAGTAACGAGAAGTTACGGCATACATCTGAATGGGGGATTCCAGCTGTCTCCGCAGACTGGCTGTGGATATCTATACAAACGGGCCAAAAGAAGCCTTTTGACCCATATATCATAAGGAGACCCTTGTCACAGATTGACAAGCCTTCGCAGAAGCGAGTAACTCCTCCTACTAGGCAGAATAGCCAGGTAGAACATGCCAAGGTAGTCAAGGACGGACAGTCGACAGCAAACGGCGAAGCCGTTGGAGATTCATCCGCGAGGAAACAACCCACAAACTGCGATGATCATTCTCAATCCAAGGACACCGCCGAGAACAATGTCAAAGCCACCAAAGGCAATGGTGGTCTGAAGGAGGTGCCTGAGACGGCGCGCATGAGACCTCCATCTGTCTCTCAGTCAAGGTCGCCATCACCTGTAAAAGTTCAAGCTAATCACAGCCCAAATGAGGAGACATCCTCGAAGCGACGAGGATCAAATCAATCGCTATCTTCAGCGGCACCGAGTGCGCTTGACCTTGCCGTAAGCGGGCTCCTGAAGCAAGCACGTGCCGCCAAGTTGCGCTCTCATTCAGATGCCAGCGAAAGAAATGACAATGCGCGATCCAGAAGAAGGAAACCGCTCCTTGGACGAGCGCCTACGAATTCATCAAACCGGACCACCGAGCAAGCTGCATTCTCGCGCGCCAGCTCCATCGACACCCTTAACGAAGATGGCTGCGGCAGCGCTGTAGAAAGCGATGGGAACACGCTAACTCGAGCAAACAGTCGCAGCGGTCGAAGCTTCAACTCTTTCCTTACCGGAGGGCGTCTCGATTTCGAAGAAAATCCTCGCGAAGGACACAAAGATGAAGATGAGGAACCTGCAATGACACAGCTCAACTACGAGGATCCCGACGCAGTCGCAATGAGAGCCAAAATCATGAGCTACGCCGGCAAATCCGTCGATAAGGAACAGTCTGCGAAGCAAGCACTCGTTCCAGGTGAAACGAGAGAATTGGAAGATGTAGGCTGGGGCACTGGAAGAAGGACAAGGAAAACAACAAAACCTGTCGAAGACGGTTTTCACGACTTCTCTTTGTGATCGTTCCCCTGCTTCAACAACGTGTTGCCTTTTCTTTACGTGTGTTCTGATATTTTCTCATTGTCCTTTGCATTGCATTGCGTTGCGGTTGGTGGCGTTGTGGCGTTCTCATATGGTTTTGTTCTTTTGTCGTTTGCGTGATCTGTTCGTGATACCTATGGTCATATGTCGCGGTCTAGTCATAGTGGTCTCTTTTTGGAAACATTCGAGAGGGTCATAAAGAATCATACAGATCAATGACATGCTTACGATGAAGATGTGTAAACCCGCCGGTTGAATGTACCTCAATGGACATACGAGCCAATTCAAACAGGTATCCTATTGGAGGCATCGGCTGGATTGTCAATATCGGTGAGAGTTGTAGTTAGCAAATTCGACAAACGGTGGACTTCAAAGGCTTTAAATGGTTGTTGCCACTCAAGAGAATCCGATAATATATATGGCGACTATTGCCAGGTACGTGTAGGGAATGGATAATTAAATCCACGGATACTAACTACAACATCGACCTTCTGAGGACGCCTCGGGTTTGAAAAATAAGAAACGGTAAGAAAAATCACGGCAATGGATAGGATCCCAAATATGGCTCATTTGAGAGTTGGGAGCTATATACGTTCCAGCAGGTCATTTTGCAATGTACACGGCTGACGTCCTATTGAAGGGAAGGCAGATTCAATCCGAAGGACACATGATAGACTAATAGTTTACAAGACAAAAGAAAAGCCACAACGCTTTGTATTGCGCAATGACGAACATAATGGGGATAGATATATGGATGGTGGTAAGAGAGAGAGAGTAACCATCCAAAGATGGGAATCAAGGGTGATATTCTTTCGGGAGTCTCCAGTGGGCGCGCCATTGTACGCCGTGATAACACCATGAGGAGACTTGGCTTGCGCCAGAGTCCATCTTTGAGGAAATACGACAAAGGCATCAATGAGATTAAGTCTCAAATGAGCAGAGGGAGTGAAGAGGATAAATGCAGTGTGAAACATACACAACACAGGGATATATGGGAAGAAAACAGCCATCTTAGAAAAGCAAAAAGCAAATCAAAGTCAATCATACACATGCATATCATTGGATGTACAACAGAGACAATCTCTGCAGCACTTCATGGGGCGGCTATTCCGCCCGGCAAGGGCGGTTCCAGATCGATATTTTGAACCGTCGTTCTGGTGTCGGCGCTGTCCCGGAACAGGTTGCTGAAATACTTGCTCGCAACCTCACTTTCACTCTTGAGTTTGCTGACCTCGTGCTTGCGCCTGGCAAGGTCCTCAATGCCTTGCGCCAAACTAGCCTGCAGGCTGGAGGCTGGCACACGTAGGACTTTCCTAACCTCGGACGAGATGCGATTAGCATTGGCATGTACATAGTCCATTTCGGCCAGGGTGGCGGCCAGCTTGCGGGATAAGCGTGGTGGAAGCGTGGTTGGAATCGTGGAAAGCACATATGCTGTGGTCAGTACGGCTGCACGAGACATTAGTAAGTCTCACATATCCTTGTGGTCATGGGGAACTCACCAGCGGCGACAATACCAGGAAGCAGAAGTCGGCGCAAATTGTTCGACCCAAGAATTCTGGCAGCACTTAACATGCTATCGACCCATCCTATACCACCAAAAGCTCTGCCACCGAGAACAGTGACGACGGTCATGGCCATGCCTGTTCCGGCCACTTTCTCCTGTCGTTCCCAGAGACCAGCAATATCGAAGAAGTCCCAAAGCTCCACTTGCGTATCAACCTGGCGCGCAAGGGTATGGCGGCGGCCCTTGCGGAACATCATATCGGCCTTGAAGTTGAGCGGTGAGAACTTATCTTCTCCGACATGGAGAAGTCCAATATTCTGGATGAATCCGACTCCTTGAACAGTCTTTGCACGCGCATAGTCCTCACAATCTGAGACAGATTGAGAGATCTGCTCCAACATTGCCAATTTCAAGTCTTCTGCGTACTGGAACGCGGCAAAAAGGCCAGGATACTCGACACCAAGGTCCGCCTCAGAGACACGGGCAATCGTGTTTGTAAGAGTAGACCGCGTGTGATCATACACATCTTCGCACGACTGCTCAATGCACTTTTCCACTTCATCTCCCAGTTCGGTTTTCTTTTTCTTACCATCTTCATAGGCAGGTTCGAGCTCTGCAAGCTCTTCTGTGACACGTTTGAGCTCAGACTCAGCAACGTCACGATTGACAGCGGCCAGAGCATTCAAATCTGCCAGCAAATTCAAAAGGTAGGTTCTCGCAGGAGCGAGCTTCGAGCGAGCGCGTTTCTCCAGTACAAACCGTCGCAAGGCGCCCTCCAGGTTTTCAAAATCCTGGATCTTCTCCTTCTCTTTTCCTTTGCCTTTGTCCTTACCAGAATCATGAGAACCACCGTCACCGTCACCTGGGTCATCCCCACCAGGATCCGAACCTCCGCCACTACCAGATCCCGACTGCTCGACCAGAAGTGGGGGTGCAACTGGAATGGCGTTGCTTGACACAAAGTGCACGAGTTCTGCTGCTTCTTTGTAGGTGCGTGGACTGAGCTTGCCGATCTGGTCCAATATCATCCGCTGGCACCGTTGCTTGTCCCGAATTTGATCAAAGCCGTTGACCACAATGAAGATATACGCCTTCTCATGAGCAGCGTTCAGAATGAATTCTTTGGCCGAGAGAGTAAAGTGGTTTGCCGCAGACACAACAAACACAACCACGTCAATCTCCTCCTGTCGGGCAAATACCGCCGTCGTCTTCAGCGAATCCGAATTCAAGCCCGGAGCATCAATCAACGCAATGTCCACCACACCATTGTTGAGGAGAGACTCATCGATCGTCCGCACATCCTTCACGTATACCTTGCACTGCATATATTTGGAGTTATCGGTCACAATGTTTTCAAGCTCCGTTAGTGCGTATACGTCGTAAGTACTTTCGTCGTTGCGATTATATTGGGTATCCTTGTGGACAGCATGCACCTCCTCGATCCCACCATTCTCTCGGGCATCTAATACCTCACAGAAGATGCTCGTGCAGGGTTGCTGGTCCTCAGGCAGCACTTTCCGACGCAACAAGGCATTGCAGAAGGTCGACTTGCCCGCATTCAGATCGCCCGTGACCAGCACTTTACTTGATGTATCCCCAATTCTGTCCCGCAGCGAGAGAAGATGTTTGATGCTTTGACTGATCTTTCCGTCCAACAGCGAAGCAATGGACGCCTTTTCCAGCGAATGTACCAACTCGGCCTGGGAAAGCGCTCCTAACTTCAGATCCAACTTCAAGATCGAGAATTCTTGCGCAATCTGCGGAGTCATTAACCTTGGTTCCGGCGAGCCTCGACGCTCTGCAGCTGCACTTGATTCGGCCATGTCTTCCCTCCCAAACGATGTGGCCGCGCGTCTCATGCTTCCAGGTCTCGGTAAGAAGTCATTTCGGTGGTTGAGAATGTCAAAGTCCGATTGAGCTTGTTGAATAGCCGGTCTTTGCGATGGAGAAGCCGGAGTACTTTGGACGGAAGGATAATGAGCAGGCCATTGCCGATTCATCTCTTGGAGCTCTTTCAATATTTCGATAGTACGCGAGATAGCACGACCTAGCTTAGTCCGATTCGAATTACTACAAGCCCACTGTTAGTTTGAAGCCCGACGTGATCGACAACTTCGCATGGGGTCATCATACTATAGCAGCTGGTGAACATGGCTTGCGACCACTTGCTTTTCATGTTCCGCTGCAGCAGACAACTTCGTCAGTAACCGCTGTGTCCCAATTCACTCGGGGCCGGGTCTCTTGGCAAAACATACCAGCTGGATTCCACTCGCCGGGGAGCGAAGGAGTGTGCATCGGAGTCGGTCTATCCTCCAGCAAATATGAACGCCATGTGGCATCTCCGTCCATCGCGCTGTCACCCGCAATACTGCCTCCGTAGCCAGAATCATTGTTCAACGATGCCATCAAAGCCGTCGCGCTTGCCGAAGTCGATCCATTGCCCACGGTCATATACGTCGGCGGGGGTCTCGGGAAAAAAGGATTCTCAGGTACCTCTTCGTCGCCGGGCCTTCTTGACGAACCCTCTCCGGCGGAAGAGGGGCCAGAGCCCGGATAGTATTCCTGACTCATGACGAGACGCTCAAGGCACAGAATGGACGAAGGGTTGGGAGAAAAATCTCTCCATGGAATGATGAAAGGCGTGTTATGATGTTTTTTGGGATGGCGATTATTGTCTGCTTAGGTGATCCGTCTCAATTTTGTATTGTAGTTATGGGATGATTTCCAAGGCACGGGACTGGGGTTTACCCAATCGGGGATGGCGCGGGCATGTGACTTTCTCGTATCTGTCCGAGGGGAACCCAATCGGGAATAGTCACTGCTACTGGGAAATGCGCTTGATGTCACTGCGAATACAACTGGACCGAAATCCCCAGTTTCTCCTGTTCTTTGGCTGCGAGGTTCAGGAGTGCTCTTTACTTCGTTTTCAGCTTTTGTCATAGGATTTTGTTCAAGCGATTGCTCATTAGTCGAGGCCAACATGAATGTGAGCTCACCAGGCCCCAACGGTATCTGATATCAGAGTTCCCCGCTTACCAGACACTTGCCTGTAGATCGTCGAGTGGGCTTTCGGAAAGCGCATGACGCCCGCAGAGCGTCTGCGCAAACATCAAAGAGCTCTTGAGCGCACGCAGCGAGAACTCGACCGAGAGCGAGTTAAGCTAGAGAATCAAGAGAAGAAACTGGTTCAAGACATCAAGAAGAGTGCCAAGAATGGTCAGATTGGAGCCTGCAAGATTCAGGCAAAGGATCTTGTTCGGACGAGAAGGTGCGTCTCTATCTACAAACAAATTAGGATCAATGCGACAAGGTATCATTCCCTATTGTCTGGACTGCTCTGACGGATCTGTTCGTGGTGCGCAGGTACATCCAGAAATTCCATCAAATGCGAACGCAGTTGCAGGCCATCTCGCTTCGCATTCAGGTACGAGCGATTATCTTCGTTTGGCTTCGGATGAACAAACTCGCTTACGATACATGTAGACCGTGCGCAGCAACGAGCAGATGATGCAGTCTATGAGAGGAGCCACGATGCTTCTGGGAAGTATGAACCGGCAAATGAACCTTCCTGCCCTACAACGGATCGCAATGGAATTTGAGCGAGAGAATGAAATCATGGATGAGCGGCAAGAAATGATGGACGATGCGATCGATGAGGTGACGGGCCTAGAGGATGAAGAAGAAGGAGAGGAGATCGTCAAGGAAATCCTTGACGAGATTGGTATTGATCTGAGCCAGGCAGTGCGTATTCCACTTCAATCCTTCCGCTCGAATTCTTCAACAGACTGTCTATGGACTTTACGATTACTGATTCTCTATCACATAGTTCGGAGAAACTCCTACAGGGATACAAAAGACTGCAGTTGGTGAAACAAGAGTCGCGCAAGCCATCGGTGGTGGGGGTGGTAGCGCGAGTGACGACGATTTGCAAGCAAGATTGGATAGTCTTCGACGATGATTATGCTGCGAGATGCTCACTGTTCGCCTTTGTTTCCTTGTTCCAACTCTACTTACTTGAAATAGGGATTGTGGCGCTGTTCTAGATGACTTACGATTGCGAGTGGCTCCTGGTCAATGGTCCACTTCTGACTTGATTATCAGCGTTTCTTGTTCTTCATTTCACAGTGTTT
Organism: Evansstolkia leycettana; assembly: GCA_000787455.1. Lineage (NCBI taxonomy): Eukaryota > Fungi > Ascomycota > Eurotiomycetes > Eurotiales > Aspergillaceae > Evansstolkia > Evansstolkia leycettana. The sequence continues at coordinate 114,733 of JSYV01000614.1, read as the reverse complement.
CGAACTCATGCTACTTACAAATTTCAATGTCAGGAATCTGTGATACGCAAAATAGAGGCATAAGAATTAGGATTTTGGCGCATACCATTGCGATGATACTGTATATGATTATTCTATGGTCGTTAATACCAATCCAGCCCAACGCGCAATTGACAAAAGCAGAAATCGCAATGAAAGGGAAACAAAAGAAAACAAGAGACTGGGAGGAAAGGAAAGCACGCTTGCCTCTAATATTCTATGCTTGCGAGTCATCGGATGGCTGCTGAGTAGGCCCAGACTGATTAATCATTGATAGCCTCTTAGGCATCGGCCAAAACGGCGCGTCGGGCATATGACAAGATCCATAATCCGGATATGGTGGACGGGGGCCTATATCGCGATCAACCCACTGACCTTGGAACCACGGAAAAGAAGCCAACTCTTGAAAGGTGCCTCTTTGTTTAGGGTCCTTGGCAAGCATAACTCGTAGCGCGTCAACACAGTCTTGCGAGACGGATTCGTCGATGGGTAATTCCTCGTTGATTATCCTATCACGCCTGGCGTAGACCTCGCCTTCTATGCGACGTTGGAGACGGTGATTGTCAGCATCTTTGGCTATGGCAGCCCGTTCGCCCCATTCATGCAGCCAACCGATCTCGGGATCCCATTCGGGATTCTCCCATGGCGAACGACCATGGACGAGTTGGAAAGCTGCCACGCCGAACTTCCATTGACACTCCGTGCGAACGTCATGTGGGATAATAAAGTGGATCTGTCCTCGTCTTTCGAGATAGCTGGATTTTGAAAATTCAACCGCCATTTCTGGGGACATCTGATACTCTTGGAAACGAGTATAAGCCCACCATATCTGTTCCATAGCCTCGGGGGTGTCTTCAAGAGACCAGTCGATGAGACCCAGGTCGATTAGCGTAACCTATGATTTAGAACTTAGTAAGCCTGGGAACAGACAAAACATGTGGGATTAAGACGAATCAAGAAAAGAAACCCGTACGAGACCTCACAGAAACTGTCATGTGCATTCTGTGGAATCAGGTCCGCCGTTTGGGGGGGAGGGAGACCACTCACATTCAAATCCTGGTCCACAAGGTAATTGTTGATGGACAAATCCCCGTACACTATGTTCATGTCAAGAAGATATGTCAGTGCCTCCATTAACTGTGAAGCAACCTTACAAGCTCCAACCTCTCGGAGCGTGGTCTGCTTTTCGTCCAACAATAGCTCAGCAGGAAAGGCTCGGAACCTATTCGTGCGCCAGGCATGCGCCGGGCATGTATTCCTTCTCTCATCATAGTCGACGCAAGCGTTCATGACGATAGCCTGATAGTGCTCATGGATATAAACAGAGTCAATGGTCGGGAATCTATCGCTGGCCGTCAAACACAACAAAATCACGGCCTCAACCGGGATCCATACGTTCGGTCGCATCTCTACCACTGGAGGAGACGCTCTCCCCATGTCCCACGCCTCTCCATGTGTGTAGTGGTCCTCCACTTTGATTGCAACGTGTTTGACACGCTGCGGATCAGCAGGGTTTCTCTCTCGGGCAATGAACACGCTGCCATAAGCTGTATTCGGATGTTAGTCTAGGATTAAGCAGGATGAGAAAGCGAGAAAGGGTTATTTATACATACTTCCGTCTCCGATCCAGCCATAAATTTCGAACTGCCCGCCAGCCGCAGCTGTCAACGATTGGCAGATACCCTCAAAACGATTTCTACGCCTCTGGAAACGGTCATTAGGGTGTTCGTTGGGATGAGGCAAGTGGTTGCCTGACTGATAATTCGTAGAATCTGTCCGGAAGTCGCCTGTTTCCAGCGAAAATAGGTGCGCGCATTTCGAGATGTCTTGATCCATATACTTGGCCAAACGTTCGCGAAAAATGCAATGGAGGTGAGGGCTTACTTGGGACTGTTGGCTGCTTGGGTCCAGAAGAAACTCAAGACTTCCACCCAATGTGTGTTCCCAGTCAGGGGTTCCAGTTGAAGCTGGACCTTGATGAGCCATCTTCCACTTCGTCAATTCTAGTTTAGGACAAGTTTTTGTATTGAGAGAATGCTGTTACGTAGGTATTTGAGTATGCTGTGAATGTCTGATTCCATCAGAGTCAAAACAGAGGTATATATATGTGAGCGAAGCCATTATGACACCTTCAGTAGATTGTTCACGTCCGGATGGGAGACAAAGGTGATCACACAAAGATATCAGATTGCGGCACGTCATTGTTCCCCTTTGTTAACTTGAACTTATAAAGCCCAACTCCATACATTGAGACAAAACATACTCCAGAATTCATTGAGCACTTCAAAGACTGCAGAACAATGCTGGCTTTGTGTGTTCAAATGCAGAATTTATGTGTCGATATAGGTAGAAACAAGTAGCCTTTGTGTTATTTCAGTCCCAGCATTGGCTCCTGTTTCGTGGGATCATGTTCTGCAACAAAGCAAGACGAAGAAGAGATATTCATGAAGCAAGAACATAGTCGCAATGGATAAACATGGGGAAACAATGAGGGGGCAACATTAAACAAAGCGCCTCGGAGACAGCTCGAACAAACAATGAGACAATGAGGGCAATCGACTGATTTACGCGCGGGACGAGAAAGGAGAAGAACCATCCAATAGAGCCCTAACCCTATCCCAATCATTGTCCGCCATCTGCGACTTTTCCATCTTGGCAGAAGCTTTATCAACTCATGTCCAGAGCTCGGAGTTAGACGCAGGAGAAACCGTACGTGCGATTACTATTGCGCTTATTTGGCTTGTAGTATTAGTATCTCAGCGACATGTTTTCTCCGGGGAAGAAGACCAGGCGGTCTTCGACGAGGTTCCAGAGTAGTTACGACTCATCGCACAGGAGATTGATACCTATGGTATCGATAGGGGGAAATATGAAGGTGATAATTAGTATGAACGGGGATTGAAGCAACATTTATTATAAGCATGTCTGAGCACCAGTAAATATGTGCGGCTTTAAGCTCTTGGATATATACACATAGCGGAAATGGTAGCCGTGTTCGCCAGGCAATCGATTCAGGCAACTGGCAAGAATGGATTGAAGAGCCCTCGCTGTCTGGTGAAGCCTCCAACGTGCCTGTATTATGGCGCGCTCTGAAGCATCCGTTGCTTTTCACGGCTTTTTCATGACAACTCAAAGAGAGGAGGAGTGACCTCCTGAGTAGGCAGTCTCCATACAAATGAATACGGCGCTCAAGGGTAGGAATTATAATGGTGCCCGATAGGACACGAAACCGGTCAAGCAGTGGCAGCCAGGAGATTGTCACCATGCACTGCGGTTCAACTCCAGGTAGTTTAGCAGTGTGAATGGCCGTGGGTGGTCAACACGACCTTCAAACTTCAGTTCCAAGACCCAATAATAATGCTTCGAAGCTTCGACTCCAACCAAACAATCTAGGTAATAATAAATAATAGCTCGGATGTTCTGCAGAGGTCACCACACGTGAGGGTGATGCAGAGTAAAGTACTGCTGAGATACATAACCGTACATTAGCAAGCAGCCACGTTGTCGGTATTCTCGATGTTGGCGATCAGAAGAGCCTGGAAAAAGATTGGCATTGGTACCAAGACCCACGTCTACTGATCGATACTAGTAATAACAGATCTCATCATTGCTTCTACCTGTCTGCTTTGCCAATCAGCAGTTGCACAATGCCTGACTGCGCTCTTCATGTGAGCAAGAAGTCACCAACTGAAGGAAATCACACATGTTGCTGGGTGAGTCATTACCTGCGACGCAAACCAGGACCAGGGTTTATAATCAGGACTGCCCCGTAGGTAGCAAAAAAAAGAAGTCGTACATAAAAGGGATAGTTCACTGAAAGTGCGGCTCAGGAGGTGTAATGCCAGTCTGAAACAGCCTGTCCAGAGGGAAGAGACCAGGTTCATATCACCAGCTCGTAACTAACAATCCTGTCAAGTTGGCGGCGGCATTTGGCTTGGCCTGCATATTTCCAGCTGGCATCGACCCTCTTTCTGCTGTGACCCTAGGATGAAGCTAGGTCAGATGGGCGAATGACCAAAATCTGCGCACTTAACTGGCCAACAATGGCGAAGATTCTTGCATTTCGTGCAACAACAAGACTAAGCGGCTCAACGACAACAATGAATCCAGGCAGCAAACTCTTTGGCTCCACGTCGTCAAAAATCTGCTATCAATCAACTGATCCGAAAAATCGGATGGGCGATCAAGAAAGTGCCCGACAGGGGTGTAGACTTGGTCATTCTTCGCCAGTCCTGCGCGCAAGTCAAAAATAATGATGCCAGCCTTGACACACGACACACGACCCCCTCCTTTCCCTCTCATTTACAGTGTTTTTGGTTCCTGTGTACCCAGGATTCTCTGTATGTCGTCCTGAGAATGCGAAGACATACCCTGTCTGTATCTTGTCCTCTCATCGCACAGCCACCCACTGCGGCTGAGACCTCAGGTGTCGAGCTCACTCCACCATGAAGAAGACGATCAGACGGACATTATTATCTTGTCCGTGACTCTGGCCAGTCTGTTGTAATAGAATCCTGGTTGATGTGGCTTGTACCCTGGTCATCTACAACTCCTCCCCAATACCCGAGTTCACCCTGTGCGCCCCGTTGACAGCTGCAGCCGGGCGTAGCGGTCGATAACAGGCATAACTATCTCGGTTCTGCATATCAGTTGCCCGAGTATCATTCAGGAATAGTATTCATCTATGCTGACCGCTAGTTAGCGAATCACGGGGCCACTTTCTGTCAACCGCAATGAGCCAAGGGACGCAGCCAATGCCACAGCGATGACGAGGCCGAAGGACTATTCACCTTCTGTTGGGGCTCTGGCTTTAGTACCGCCCGAGCAAGCGTCACAATCGAAATTCAATGACAAGGCACAAGCGGTAGCAAGGTTTGTCAGTCTCTATGACCTGCAGTGATCGTCCGAAGATGCATAAGGCTAGGCAGTTGATTGCCCAGGAGTATGTCTGATATATCAGAGGGAAGAACGCCGATTATTTTTAATCTCTCGAAGCTCTTCAAGAGACATCTACCGTGTTCCTTTGGATTTCTCTTTGGGCTGTTGCTCTCTTTGCTGCAAACAACTATTGGGATAATCATCCCGCTACCTGTTGTTTCACAGACTGCCATTGTCCTTTGTCATCCGCATTCTTCCCATCCTTCTTTCTTCTGTGCTTAATTTGTCTGCCCAGTGCTTCAGTATTGCCGACCTATATATCTTCTTCATCCTTCCATACGCTGACTAGGGTTGTGTTTATTGTTCATCTGCGTTCGCTAGCCTGGCTTTGCCTCAGCAAAACGCTGCATTTGACACATGGTGGCAATGATGAATCACCACGCTGTTCCACCCGTGCCTCCAATTCACCTTCCCCCAGCCCGTGCAGGGGAGGCTCCACGGATTGTTCATCAGCCAGCAGCAGTGCCTGTGGACGCTACAAGAGCTGGGACTCGCTTCATGGGACATCAATCCGGGGAGGCAACGTTGATCAACCACATGGGTAGACTTGACATCCAAGGAGACGCATCCCCTAGAGTTACAAGACGCTTGAATACAATCAAGCCTGAAAACGCCCTTCCGCCTCTCGACCCCAGCGCCAAAACCCCGTTCTATGAAGGATGGACGTTCTATAAGGCGGAGCCCGAGGTGCCCGGACAGAAACAAAACTGGAACCGTATCACCAAGTTGCCGATGAACCTCAGCCAGAATGAACTCGCTATGATGGTACAGAAACGAGTTAAGAAACTCTCTGTTGCCGAACAGTATCAGGCTCTCACAAAGCTTAAACGAGCTCATGTGGACCGCCTGATTGAGGAACGCAAAAGCGATCACGACGATCCGCGTTTCGAATGGAGCTGTGTCTATGTGGACGTCGATGAGAAGCCATACAAGGGAAAGGGCGCCAGGAAAGGTGATTACGAGGCTAATTCCATGAGCGTGGTGATTTTGAGAAAGCTGAAACCCGATGTCTCCATCAACGAAACGAACTCCCTTTATCAACAAACTTCTTTCGGGGAGGTGGTAGATCTGGCCTCCCCCGTCAAGATCAAGGAGAGAGACCCTTATCTGCTCGACAGTCACATTACCGAGGTTGAACCCAAACAGATCAACAGAGGTCTAGGGAGCAACGGACAGTGGCCCGGACCAGGAGTAGCTCAACAAGCAGGAGTGCCGCATCCAGGGGTGCCGCATCTAGGAATGACGAATATGACCCAGCATTCAATTCCTCAGCGCATCCAACAGCACCAGCCTGCTCCCGGACCTGGTGCCTTTGTCAGTGCACAGCAACGCATGGCCACTACAATTCCACGAGGACCAATGCCTCAAGTACACCCTGGTAATGCCCAGCAATTTCCAGGTATGCCAGTCAATAGGGGCGTCTATCAAGAGAACGGTCCCGCGATTGAGATTATCAATGCCGGTAATAGACGGCAGCCAGCAGGCGCCCAGGCATTGCTGCAAGCTCCCGGGCCTGGTCCTCACCAGCCTCCTCCATTTGCACCGGTTCCACCTCGACTTCATAATCCCGAGCAGCTGAGAAAGCCGGGCTTTCCCGACGCAAGGGCGGCCCATATCGTACGAGCCGCCAAATCCCCCAAGGTTCACAACGAGCGCGTAGAAGAGTGGCTGGAGCTGGATGAGTCGAGCAGTGTTGAAGATGACGAGTCCATGCTCTTCGACTGCGATAATCAAAGCTCTGCAACGGAGGACTTCGATGACGAGTTGATCGAGAAACCGCAACCACCGCGGGGAAGTCTCCATCACAAACAACGCTCGTCGAAGCAATATCGTCACGAACCTGTGTACCGCGCGCATCATCGAAAACAGCCAGCTAAGTCTACGGTGGACGCTAAAACTTATCGAGGTCGGTATCCCGCTGGTCAAGTTGACCTGGTACCCGCGAATAGCTTGCGGACTCGCAAGGAGGTAGACAGACAGCGGACTCCAGAACCACCTTTGCGTCAACTGCGAAGTCGACCAAAGGTCTTGAACTACGATGAACGCAATGATTACCGGAGCGCAATCAACCACCTAGACGAAGGTGCAGAGTATCTTGAGGAGAGAGCCAGGGAGCGTGCACTTGAAGACCGTATTCGAAGCCGCGTCCTTGATGAGAAGGAGGAACATCTGCGGCGGAGGGAGAAAGACCTGGACGATCGGGCGCGAAAGATCGATGAGAGAATCGATGAAGCCCGTTACCTGGATCGTCACAACTCTTTCCGGGAGCCTGCCTACTACTCTCCTCATAGTCACCGTTATCGAGATGAGTACCGATATTGAGATAATTCCGCTTTCACGTTGGATAATGTATTAATGAGTCTGTCAGAACTTATCTTCTTTCCTTTCAAATCTTTCCGGTTTGCGATGATACCAGGTCCGATTATGCTTTTGTCTCTACTTCAAATCAGCTCCTTTACATTGTATTCATTCAGAAAGCCCGCAATTGGTTCCTTCTTTTTCTCTCTCCCAAGCAGAAATTCGTGCAAACATGGTCTGTGTTTCTCCAGCATGCTGTCCCTGTATTTTCTAATTCTTTCTTCCTCGCTCTCTAGTTTACTGAGTCCTTCACTGTTTCCGTCCTGCTTCTCATGAGCGATCCGGATCGACTGTCAGACTTGGATTGGATCATGTTGTGCTGTGGACAATCTGCTGTAGAATACTCTCTGTAATCAATGCAATTTGGTGGTATCCAGTTCATTCTGATTGTCATTTTCACATATATGCTCGTCTTCAGAAAGCTAAGGTACACCTTTTTGGATGATGTTATCGATAAGCCGACGATCACCCGATTCTCACCGTTTCCCAAGTCGGGAAGTGAGTTTGTCACTGCAAGCACTCCCGCTGTTTTCCTGCTGTGTTCCGATACTCTCTCTCTCGTGTCTTCTTCCAACTCACTTACACAATACCCATCATCGCATTGACTAACTTTATTCCCGTATTTCCGTTTCTATTGTACATCACAAATCGCCGCCAAAATGCCTCGCCAATTCTTTGTCGGAGGTAACTTTAAGATGTAAGTGCTATACTACCCAGAATGCCCCGCAATTGACCCCTTCAACATCCACCCAGCAGCCCATCAGCACAAGAAGCTCGGAAACACGCAAATGACAATGATTTCCGGCATTTCTGTACAGGAACGGCACTGCCGAAAGTCTGACAAGCCTCGTCAACAACCTCAATTCCTCCAAGCTCGATCCCTCTGTGGAGGTCGTTATCGCCCCTCCTCACCTCTACCTTCTGCTTGTCCGCCAACTTGCCAACGAGAAGATTGGTGTCGCTGCTCAGAACGTCTTCGACAAGCCCAACGGTGCTTTCACCGGTGAGATTAGCGTTGAGCATCTCCGCGACGCCAAGATCGATTGGACCCTTATCGGACACAGCGAGCGCAGAACCATTCTCAAGGAAGATGATGAGGTATGCAGGGGGAATAGTCTACCGATAAGTGGGATTCTTGGGTCGCCTTGAAGGAGGTATCCCGTGAAATGGAATGAATGCTTGCTGATCTGATGCTTTTGTGTTCAGTTCGTCGCCCGCAAGACCAAGGCTGCCATTGACGGTGGTCTCAAGGTCATTCTCTGCATCGGTGAGAGTCTCGAGGTACGTCATTCGCTCGCGGAAAACTTGCTCGAGGTGGAGACTCAATGTCATCGAACAACATCTGCTCACACAGAATACAGGAGCGCGAGGCTGGCAAGACCATCGACGTCGTGACCAAGCAGCTCAATGCCGTCGCCAGCGTGCTCTCCAAGGATCAATGGTCCAAGGTCGTCATCGCCTACGAGCCCATCTGGTATGCAACTACCTTTCTGAGCCCACTTGCATTGTCCCAACTGCACAACGTCTGAACAATAATTTTCTAGGGCCATCGGAACCGGTAAGGTCGCCACTACCGAGCAGGCCCAGGAGGTCCATGCCGCCATTCGCAAGTGGTTGAAGGATGCCATTTCCCCCGAGGCCGCGGACAACACCCGCGTCATCTACGGTGGTAGTGTCAGCGAGAAGAACTGCCGCGATCTCGCCAGGGAGCCTGATGTCGATGGTTTCTTGGTTGGCGGTGCCAGCTTGAAGCCTGCATGTACGTTTTCACCACTCGCCTTTCTACAAATGCCTTGCGCTTGCGGAAATGAGAAAACTAATATTTTGTCTCATCTACAGTCGTCGACATTGTCAACTCTCGTCTGTAGAGACCAGCATCGACCCCTGTGCACCTGCTTGCCCAAGGCTACATCTGCCGGGATCAGCAGAGATCCTTGCCTAGACAGTCAGGCCATCTTAACCAACTCAAAAGCAAGATAGAAAGTGACTTGCAGTAGATGTGAGTCTGATTTGATGATTATGCTCCGCTTATCTATTTTCGGAACAGGCCTATTACCCGGAGCAGTATCGAATCCTTGTATTGAGATATTTACTTATGAATGAGACATATTACGTATACATATACTGCTTCCTAAGAATCTGCCTATCATTGTTCTGAGTGCATGAAAGTGAACCAGAATTACATCAGAGTTCTCGCTAAGACGATGAAAGTAAAAGTACAATATCCAAAAGATTGTGCACAAACATTAGCTTCAGACTCTGATGTATCATTTTGCAGCATATGTGTTGGGTTGGATCTTAGCGTAAATCCAACACAGTGGAGATCTATGACGCTCAATCGCCATATGCATTGCATTATCTACCTAGAGCCTTTGATGAGGAACACATGGGCATCATCACAAACCTATCATCATATGTACAAAGAAGAATTCAGATATTCTATGCAAGACCACTTGTATACACAAGACGGACGATCATCATCAATCACGAAGAGTAGGAGACTGAAATACCCACGCCTCGCCAATACGACATCCCCGGATGTCCTCCGCCTGTACTCTGCCCACCAGCAGCTGACGATGTAGCCGGACCAGACGATGATGGTGAAAACGAGCCAGGCCCCAGCCCAACGCCTGCGCTGACCAGGAGCTCTTTGACTCTGCCTTCCCAAAGGATACGAACATTCCACGATTGATCGACGCGGATCTTGAGAACAGATTCGCTTACCTCTGCTTCCTCGTTTGTCGCTGGAACAGTAGACGAAGAAGTTTCCAAGGTATCGGCGGCCGCGGCGCCAGACGAAGGTGGTAGAGTTGGGGTCGACCAGCCATTCTCCCGCATTTTGCGCCTGGCCCATTCGAGACCATCGTCAAATGGAGGGGAACGTCGAGGCTTCTTGGTCTGCCGCCATAGCTCGCAACCGGCAACCATTTCGCTCTCCCAACTGTAGACATTAAAGCCGAAACGGGAGCTGAATGCCAGATTCGGCGACGCACGGAGCGAATAGGTCGTTGACAGGGAACCAGTCAACGGAGTCAAGGTTAGCGTTAGTGTATACGGAAAGGTTGAGATCGGCGACGCCCCATAATTCGATGACGATGATGATGATGACGAGGAGGAGGAAGAAGAAGAAGAAGCCGCCGACGATGGTGATGACAGTACTTCCGTCGCCGCAGGAAGCGTACTGAATCTCAAACCGGTCGACATGCCCACCAGGGACGAAACAGGAGAATAATACGCCTCTGCACCGGCGGATAGAAGCGAAACAGAAGGCGGCGACGTGGGATCCTTGGGCTTGCGCGGGTCGGAACCGAAATTCCACAACCCCCGCCAACCGAATAGGGAGTTATCGGTGCTGAAGAGATATTCATTACTGTATTTGCCTGTATCATGAGATAGCTGCGTCAGCAGGGAAGCCTGCGGTGCAGACTTGGACAATGGTGGTCCGCGCGTCGAGCAGACAGCCAGCGACAGCTGCATTGTAGGCGAGAGGCGGCGGAGGAGTAGTGCATTGAGCGTGGTGGGTGGAGGTAAATGCAGCGTCGCATGGAGAAGAGTTGCTTTTTGCCGCGCAGCATCTTTCTCATCTATGTTGCTGTCTCTGACGGTCGGACTTGTCGAGAGGGTCATGCCATCGAGTAATGAGTCCCATCTCCAGTCTTGTACGGGCGCAACTGGTGGTTGTACCTGACGGTAGCCGGGAGCAATCTTTCGAAGAGGGATCAAGGCGCTCTTGCTCGGGGTATCTTCAAGCGATACGGTGCTGAAGAGATAGGAGACTGATCCATCGAGCAAGCCAACGGTGCCTAGCGTATAGCTTGTCGCAAAATGAGGGGTGGATAGGGAGGAGAGATGGACGCGCAGTCGCTCGGGAGTGGAGAAGTCAAGGAGGGCTATTGCTGAGAAGTCAATTCCACGTTATCTCGAAGAAACGAGAGGACGGATGCACACACATTGCGCCGTGGCCGTTAGCGACGAGTACGAATTGTCGCGGTTCCAGTTGGTAGCCTCGGCGAAGGCGAGCTGGATATAGTCCATGAAATCGAGCATTGTCTATCGCGGTCAATCGATGGGAGGAATGGAAAGATGAAGCAGGAGGAAAACCCAGTAAATGCAATCTAATGTTCAATGATAAGAGATTGCCCAGCCATGATGCTTTAATGAGTGATATGCTCATAGATTTTGACAGAGGTTGTGATGGATGTCCATCCTGTGTTTATGCAGAGTTGTCCAGTTGCCGACGACTCGCAACGAGTCCGAAGCTGATTACCCCTTCCGGACTAGCCCTGTGGGATAAGAGCCGCGCATCAACGTTGCTCCATTTCCCGTTATCAGCGAAAAAAAATAATATCTCGGTTTTTGTTTCCCCACGGTGATACAACACCGATTGAGAATAATTCCCTGCATACCTGACTCGAACTACACGCAGTGGACATTGCTTTCCCGAATCCGAGAAGAAATATCTTACAATCTTCACAATGCCTCGCTCCAAACGTGCGAGGATCGTCCACGAGTCCAAGACCACCAAAAAGTCGCACAAGGAACAGACCAGACGATTGTACGCCAATATCCGGGAATGCATCGAGCAATATGATCATCTTTTCGTTTTCGCCGTCGACAACATGCGCAACACTTACTTGAAAGATGTGAGGACCGAATTTGCGGATAGTCGGTAAGTTGATTTGTTTCCTGTGCAAGTCACCACCGACGTACTAATTATACATTCTCTCTAATATAATATACAGTCTTTTCTTCGGCAAAACCAAAGTCATGGCCGTCGCTCTCGGTCAAACACCCGAAACCGAAGCCTCGACAAATTTGCATCAACTAACCCCCTTCCTTACCGGCGCCGTCGGCCTACTCTTCACTTCCCGCTCTCCAGACTCCGTCATCTCATACTTCGACTCCTTCCGCCCTCTCGATTTCGCCCGCGCCGGTACAAAAGCCACCCGCTCATTCACCATCCCCAACGGCCTGGTATACTCCCGCGCAGGTGAGATCCCGATCTCAGAAGACGAGCCCATCAGCCATACGGTCGAGCCGGCGTTGCGCAAATTGGGCGTTCCGACGCGGTTGGTGAAGGGGAAGGTCATGCTCGAGATGAACGAGGGGGAGGAAGGGTATGTCGTTTGCAGAGAGGGTGAGACGCTGGATTCGCGGCAGACTACGCTTCTGAAGATGTTTGGTATTGTGTCGGCGGAGTTCCGGGTTGCGCTGAAAGCATACTGGACGAGGAGTTCTGGGGAGGTGAAGATTTTGGAGAAGAAAGAGGGGGAGATGGAGGTTGATATGGAGTAATCTGGGGCACTTCATCAAAAGTCGGCTTTCTTTTTTTCTCGAATTTCCCGAAACATCCTGGGCATATTATGGAGTTCGGCACGGGCGTCTCTTTTGTTTTCGCTGCTTTTCCTTATGCTGTTTCCTGAGATTTCGATCCTATATGCTGACGTTACGAGCGTATAATGGACATATTCATATGATGAAAGATTACACCGCCTTTTATGAGGCTGTCGCTTCTGGCGACAGCAAAGCCAAAAACTTTCTGGTTACGCTTGAAGATGAATGATCTGATTGCCCCTAATCATACCCTAACTATGTAGACCAAGTCGAATGCACAATTTACCTTTGTTTCTACAATTCGAAACGAAGATACCTGGCGTCGGTTATGCTGTAGAAAGATTACCTGATCTTACCTGGTCATCCTCGATTTCCTTACCCATAACGAGATCCTGCTGCCTTGACTAACGTACATTGATTATACTTACCCCGAGATACTTACCCCGAAGTAAGGTGGTCACATATACCAGAAACAACAGTCAAAGAAAAGATGAAAACGCACTAAGTTGATACAGAACATGAAGAACGGAACCTTTGAGGAGAAAATGGCCGACGAAGACGCCAACGCCAACGGGGGGATGGATGAACGTGAGCATTTGCTGTACAATTTCCCCAGAGCGTCGATAAGTCGATGAAAGCGAGGTCCGAGCGAATCGCGACGCCACAGCAGCTGATTGCTGGCAGGCCAATTCCTGAGATAACAGGAGAGTCTGCAGTAAGTAGTGGAAACGATTATAGTCCGTAAGCATGAAATGCTCCAGACGGTAGTCGACCTGTTGCCTTACCCATACCAACTAAGGGGCATAGAGATAAGTCAATCAAACATACCCACCACCCGAGCAATGACAGAGCGTGGGGGAATGTAGATCACAGTGGTCGCAGCACAGCTTCTCGCCTTGTGTTTAGTATCTCCGCTTTGCGCGAGGGTCATCATATCCGTCATCTTCATGATATCTTTTCCGTCCCTGGTCATCGCGACCTCCGTACCTGTCACGGTCACGATCACGGTCGCGGTCCCGATATCGATCGCCATCCCTGTCTGTCATCCTCTCGCGGTCTCTGTGACGTTCACTTTCGCGATCACGGTCGTGGTCACGCCGATCACGCTCAGAGTAGCCTTCTCTGGGTCTCACCGGCTCACGGTTACTACCTGTTGCACCCCGCGCATCGCGATCATACCGACCACCACCGGTATAAGAACCGCCGAAACCAGCATTGCGTCCCCCTCCGGGACCCGATGGCGCATTTGGCGGAGGCTGTCCACCAAAGCCGTTGCGTCCGCCCTGGTATCCAACGCCGCCCCGAGCGCCGAATCTGTCGCTGCGATAGCCTCCTCTGAAACCTCTACCACCATACCCACCCCTGAATCCGCCTCCGTAGCCTCCAGGGCCGGAAGGTGCGTTGAAACCGCCGGGGCCAATCGGCCGCGATGGCAACGCCTTGGTATATCCTCGGCCTCCGAGTCCACCACCGAAGCGGCGAGGCTTCCAGCCCTTCACAGTGCGACCACGTTCCACATCCACGAGAACGCGTCTGTCTTTGATCCGGATACCGTCTGTCTCCTTGTAGGCAGCTGAAGTGGGAGACACGCAAAAAAGTGAGCAAGACAACCATGACATAAAGGGGAAAGCTAGGAGAGACAAGTGCTATTGGTATACCTTTCATATCCTTCTCACGTTCGTAGACAATAAAGGCGTACCCCCTGTGTGGTTTCTTATTGTTCACATGGTCTTTCACAATACGGATCTAGTTCCACTGTCAGTTGCCGTCAATGAAGGAGCTCTCAGTTGTCCAGAGCGAATTCATACCCTCTCAATGGGTCCAAAACGTCCAAATTCCCGCTCCAAATCTGACTCCTTCACGTCATAACTGAGTCGCGCGACAAAAAGCGTCTTGAAAGGATCGCCTCGAGCTTGTGGATCCTTAGAGGGATCATCTGCCGAAAAACAATTGTGATTAGCATATGAGGTTTATACTGCGCCCGAAATCGTAATGAGATGACTTCGTACAATTCTTCAACCCTTCCGTCAGTAGCTTTTCTAATTTCTCCTTCTTCTCTGCCTTCTGGCGCAGCTTGCGCTGGATCCAGCTCTCGGTAGGATTGTATGGGATCTCCTCGGGATATTTCTTCAACTCTTCAAGATACTGAGCCACGCCGGTAATGGAGCTCTTCTTGATGTCATCGGGGGCACGGTCAGTCGGTGGGATATAGCGAAGGGGTGGGCGAGGCTGGAAGAGGGCGAGGAGAGGAGGAGGGAGCTTGTCCGTCATGGTGCGCGCCCTCAGCTATGTTTCCCCGGAACGAATGATAGTTAGATGATGATGATTAAAATAATCCTCGGAAGATCATGAGGGCGCGACTGACGGCCAACCGGACGCAGGATTGTTGCACCACTCACTCCGATGGATGATCTTCTGGTTTCCGTCGCGAGTTTCGCTGCTGTTTTCCCCAAGCCAACTTTAGCCCGCCAGGCCGCCTTAGGTAACCACGCCAGCCAATCAGACCTCTACCTTGCGGCTGATACAGAACAGTGCCCCAAAAGAGTCTCTTCAGAGTCGACTTGTATCTTCAAGACAGAGAGAGTTACGCAGATTTCACGAAGATATGCCGGTACAAGGGATCAAAACAGTTAGCGCCGCAAGAGTGCGTTTGGTTCCCAGTTAAATTCTCTCTTTCCAAACCAGTCTGTCACTAACCTGGTGAATCCTCTCAGAACGGCGTTGGCGCTTTCATTTTACAATGCAAGCGCCTCGATTTTCACTACTGCGACTGGGCCGGTAGCTCAAGAGGCATGCTGTAAGCATTCCCTTCCATTTAAGAAAATACCTTTAGTGATTTTGCTTAGCTTGTTGCTGACTGTCTATCTCCCAGGGCTTTCCTGAAACACACCCTCCCATCCTTCGCAAAGCAAAATCCTCAGATTGAAATCCGCGTTTCCCCACGACCGCACAAGCACCCCGTCATCAAAGGCCACTATATCAATGGGCGAGAAAAGGCAATTTGCGTACGGAATCTCGAGCCAGAGCAAATACTCCAGAAAGCGAATCTCCTCAAGGAGGCGAGCGGCGAGAAGTTGAAGAATACCAAGAAGCCCGTAACGAGCTTGAACGAGAGTGTAAGAGGCATTTGGTCTCCTTACCATGGGGATTTGAAGATGGTTTGAATGAGATATTTTCTTTCACTTCATGGGTTATCTTGTGTTTTTAGCAGCGGTCCAGAACAAAATGTCTTTCGCGGTGTCGGTGTCTATATAGACCTTTTTCGGGGAGGCTGAACACTATCTGCATCCTGTATTATTGATATGGTGTTGTGTCAGGGTTTGATTGTCTCTTCTCCTGAACCCCAATTGGACGTTGTGGGTTTGAATTTCACGTCATTCATCATTTTAGACTGCAAGATGTATGTATAATGGGATCGATCTATCGATATCGAAACGCCGAGGGTACCATCTCCTCTCCCATGTCATGGCTTGAGCGTAGAATTCGAGGCAAACCGGATCCCCCAGACAATCGTGTATGTCCCATAGAAAGAATTTTGCTCTCGACATAACCAAAAGGCTCCGAGAATCAGCAGTAAAAGGAGAATACAACATCGTTTACTAAAAAAAAAGCCTCATATCGGGTATCTTAAAGAGTACAAATCGAAGCCGAGTAATATCGCTGTCCCATAATCAGAACGCCAACACCCTAACCATGCAAGAAATCCTTGCTGTAATGCATCGTGTGAAAGTAATGTCGGAAAACGCTGTGTTCACAAGTATATTTGAAACATCGACGATGGTGAGCTGACCCGCTTGCCGCAATCCACGACCTGGCACTTGGCGAACGGTTTAATCCGTGAGCGAGACGATGGATCAGACTTCTTGGCCTTCGATAGTGATCTGTTTTTGGCGCATTCTCCGCAGTACACCTATTCGGGAGCAAAGTCAGGTACGACCACCAAGAAACAGCATGGAGCATACGAACATGTCCGCAAGGCTTAGCGACCCAAATCTGCTGTTTTGTTTCATCGCCCGTGCCGAGCTCATCCCCGCAATTCGGGCACACCACAATGTCATCCTCTTGAGGGCTGCGTGTGAAGCCTTCAGGCGCTGGGCTGGGCGGCTTGTAAGTGGACCTTTGTTGCCTCGGCGCATTATCCAGAGTAAACCCGGCTATTTGATAGTCCATCCCTAACGGTACGTCGGGATCCACGATAGTAAGATCGATCCCTTCATGTCCATCGCCAATCCAGATCGTGTCAACGTCTTGCGGCGGCCGACGAGAAAGATCTCGTGTACGCCACGCAATTTCCTGTCTGAAAGCTTCTTCTGATACCCCATTGCCCTGCGGTATCCGTGGCCGTCGAATCCGTAGCATATCAAAAAGATTTGAATGACCCATAAACCCCCGGCTTCTGGGAGGCTGCGGGCGAACGGTGGCTCTCACAAATTGGACTTCCGGACTGCTGGAGTCAATGTAGGTAGGGGATTCTGGTTGTTCCTCCTCCTCTTCAAGATCCACTACGTCTTCTGCCATGATGTTCCTTCCAAGCCGGGGTGGCCTTGACGGACGTGGAGGTGCTCTGTTTCTGGTGTCGTTCTGCTGGGGTCGTTGAGGCGGTGAATCAGGCCCTTCAGTTAAATCGATCACATCTTCTGTCTGCGGTGAGGCCGACATGATGGGTCGTCGATAGTCGTAGCCATCGCCATGGAATCTCATCGGTGGCAGTGGAGGGAGCGTTGAGCGGGCTGCTTGAGCAGGGTTGGACGAGGAGGATGCTTCACCACGCTGACGCCAGGGTGATTCGCTACGTTGGTTATAGGATTGTGACATTTCAGGGTGTGGTCGCTTTTTAGGAAATGTGAGTCAAATTCAAGTTTCAAAATAATGGTACTCCGTAGCAGGAGGTTATTTCATGATGCCCCGCGGGAGAAGCTGCGTACCTTTCTGGACCTCGCGGCCAAAAACTGAAGACCTGTGTCGTCATTCATATCAAGCTGCCGTTCTCCCGATTGATGTGCATGGGAAGCCGACAGTGAGGTAGATGAAGGTTGAAATAGAGAGCAAATTGAAAGGGTGGCCAGAGATGGTGGAGGTTGGCGAGATTCTCTGTTGCTCCCAGTGGTGGTTCCGAGTCCAACGCTGTGTCCAGCGTCTGTGTGGCACTGGTGGTGGTAACCTTCCGCCCTGTCGTAATCCATATTTTGCCCCGACTGGCGACGGAGAAGGAGAGGCTCCAGAAAACGAAATGGTCCCCCAGATATTGGCATGATTACAGCAAAGGAAAACTAAAGTCCTTGGAGTTAGATGTCTGAGTGGGCAGTTGTGACACTGGAGGTGGTCTAAAACATCAGTATGATGGATGGATTGTTCAGGTGGTAGGAACTGGTAGGAATAATACTCTGGGTCAATTCACTTCACGAAAAAATTTTTGTTGTAGCAGTCTCCGTGACAACACAAAGATCCTCGATGAAAACAAAGACTCCTAGAAATACATGACTATGAAAGGTATCATCATGACTGTGCAGCCAGCACAGTAACCACTCCCTCCTCATTCATCGCCACTATCCTTTGAGCCGCTGGCCCCCATGCCACAGCAACAGCTGGTACTGCACTCCGTAGAGGCTCAGACCATTCCTTTGAGGACTTGGAATACTGTTGCACAGTGAGTCCGCTCGGCCCTCCGGTCAGGAGGAACTGTCCAGTATAATCCCAATTGATCGAGTTGATTCTGCCACCCGTCTCCAGCACCTTGATTTCCTTCGAGCTGCGCAGATCCCAGACAGAGACAGTGGTCGAATTCTCCGCGACTGCCGCTAAGAAAGTGCCGTTCTCAGAGAAGAAGAGGCACTTGACAGGAGCAGACATAGCGTAGCTTGCCGCAGCTGCACCGGACTTGACGTCGAAGATCTTGATTTGTCTGTCTGCACCACCTGCTGCGATGAGGTGGCCATCCGGATGGAATTTCACCGAAAGTAAAGCTAGAAATCGTAAGCTTCAGATCCGTTAGACTCGAAGGGGGCTCCTTACATGCGTCACTGAAAATCTGGGTGATGACAGAATTCGTCGTCAAATCATACAATACATAGCTCTTGTCCACACCGACGGAAGCGACGATGTCGCCGGTGGCATGTACCGCCAGGCCGGTCGCTTCACCAGCATGAGAGCTGAAGTTGGCAACTTCGTTGCCGTTCTCGAATACTTTGACAGAGCCGGTGGAGGATGCGATGACGGCCTTCTCGCCTGCCCAAACAGCATCTGTGACTGCACCGCCCACTTTCAATGTCTCAAGAACACCCTTCTGCGAAAGCGAATATACACCAACAACACCGTCAACACCACCCACAAGCGCCAGTTCCCCAGATGAATTGACGGATAGTGCCCGGCTACCGGGATACAGCGACTCGGAGGTTTCAGTGGGCTTATACGTAGACAGTGTCTCGCTCGTAGCCCAGCCTTCTGGCACGGGGCGTTTGCGGCGGGTCTTGGAAAGTCTTCTTCAGTCAGCAATGCTATCATGACACTGGTGTACGGTGCACTTACGATGCCTGTGTGCTTTCAACTCGGGCTAACACAGCCTGGGGCAATCCGGTGCTATCAACCTGCATAGCCTCTCCACCGCCAGCAGCGCGGGTAGCTCCAACAGTTACTTTAGAGAGCGCATCGCGGGCTTCGTCTCGTTCTTTGGTCAATCGGGCGATCACGCGAACAGCAGCATCGTGCTGATAAAGCGCTGCGCTGAGTTCCTGACGTGTCTGCGCGAGTGTCTGTCGCAATGTATATGTCTCCAGAGCCAAAGCATCCCACTCTTCCTGAAAAACACTGAGAAGCGAAGGAATGGAGGTGAGAGTAGGAGGTCGAGGCCGAACGACACGCTGGGTTTTAACCTCGATAAGGTCATCTGTAGATAATTCCTCTCCATTCACAGGATCTTTCCCATGTTCAGCAATATATGCCTCAATGAGTCTCTTCTCGAAAACACTGCCTGTTGAAAGATATCAGATTCAATTCACCCTGCTTTGGTCGAGATTGCTGCTGCGACGTACCGCTCTTGCGCGAGACGACAGGCACCTGAGGTGCCTCTCCCGAGACTGTAGTTGATGAACCGTCAGTCTCACAATATATTTGAGCATTCGAAGGAGCACTCACTTGCACACAGCATTGTATTTCCGCGAGATAGAGGATGTTGAGATGTTGTTGCTTGACGCGAAAGCTGCGGCTCCTTGCGACTTTTCGACTGTTCAGGTCTTGAAGGCGTCTTCCTATCTGGGTTAGCCGCTCCGCAAAACTATCCTTGCAGTGAAGGTCGAAAGCATCACTTCGATTGTCTTTATCATTCTATTTCTCTGCGCATCATTTGTTCGCATTCAATCGTTTATACGTGCCCTAACATTACGGCGACATTTATTGAATCTTGTGCTTCTGGGAGTTGAAGGCTAAATGTCTGCTTCAGCCGTATATTCCGTCGTTGCATGAAGTTCTAACCCGTACTTACGTCTTACGGTCCTCATGAGCGTCCAAAAGCGCATCGCTAGCTGCTCTCAGTTGCTCTCGAGGAGAGATTTCTTTCAGGTTGTTCTAAATGACTAACGCTGAGTACATGACTTAATTCATGACAATTTCAATACCCAAACAATGTCGTTTAACGCAAAGCATCTTGCATACGGTATGAATCCGCTTAACGTTTAGATTGGCCATTACTGAGAATTGTTGCAGAGGCCAAGGAGCCCGCCTTCTTACAGAGATTGAAGAGCCAGTATGGTGGGACGTCTGGGCGCTTGGAGCGTCCAGCTACGCGTCCCCGGAAAGCGAGGGATACCGCCGACGACGACGACGAGCCCATATATGTCGATGAGGAAAGCAATGAGATCATCTCGAAAGAGCAATACGAGGCTATGGTTCGTGGTAGCACACACAAAGAAAGACAAGATGAGAATGATGAATCAAGGGAATCCGACCAAGAGCGACCTGCGTCTAAGAGCGACAAGGATAGTAAGGGCGATGCTGAAACAGAAACACCGAACTCCAAACAGAATGTCGCAGACATAGGAGGACCAAGAAAAAGAAAGCAAGCCAAGATAATAGGGGAGGAAAACCCGCCTGAGAGCGAGGAGGTGCAACCGGAAGGTCCGACTTCCCGCAAACAGAAGCAGAAGAAGAAGAAAATTAAGCTCTCTTTTGATGATGCTTGACACTTCTTGCCAGCTTTATGAAAGACAATATGAATAACAGCGAGTACCTTGTCCTCTCGGTCACCAGGATAGCAGAATAACAGCATCCTACCGCTAGGGCTGTGAATATCAGTATCGACCATCAGACTATTAGGCGTCCGCGCCGCTTTGGATATACGTAGCGAATGCCGATAGAGCAATAGAATTTGAATAACAGATATAATGGTATGTGCCATCAACCCGTATATGGGGTTTAAGTGGTGGTCTCAGTTATCCTGTTATTCATTGGTGTGTGTTGGGTCTACACAGCTTCCGAAGGGACAATACAAATTTTTTTTCTCTTCGCCTTCTGCCTGAACACGCTACCTCAGCATCATATCCATCCGCACTTCCGACGGCGTCTTAAGACTCAGTCCTGGAATCTGGTGATCTGATGTCACTGCCAGCCCTCCAAGATGCCCGTCGTTAACGTCGAAGATTTGGTCCGCCTTCAGCGAAAACCTGACGACATACGAAATGTAAGTTACCCCTCCATCCCACTTTGATGGAGTCCCGAAGATATCCCAACGAGCCAACGCTAACAACCACTCTAGATCTGTATTCTAGCTCATGTGGTAAGTGCCTAGAGGTCCGGGTCTACTTTGCAATCTTCATATTAAGTAGCGTTCTGTCTTCCAGGATCACGGCAAAACATCCTTAACGGACAGTCTTATCGCCACAAATGGCATCATTTCACCAAAGCTGGCGGGCAAGATCCGATATCTGGATTCTCGTCCAGATGAGCAACTGCGAGGCATTACTATGGAATCATCAGCTATCTCATTGTATTTCTCAATGTTACGGCGGTCGGCGCCAGACGCCGCACCCGAGAAGAAAGAATATCTGATCAATCTTATCGACTCGCCTGGCCACATAGATTTCAGCAGCGAGGTGTCGACAGCGTCTCGTCTCTGCGATGGAGCCGTCGTGCTGGTCGATGCTGTAGAAGGTGTTTGCAGTCAGACAGTCACAGTGCTCCGCCAGACTTGGGTGGAGCAGCTGAAACCGATTCTGGTCATCAACAAGATTGACAGGCTGGTTAATGAGCTGAAGATGAGTCCTAGCGAGGCTTATTCTCACCTGAGTAGGCTTCTGGAACAGGTAAACGCGGTCATTGGCAGCTTCTACCAGGGAGAGAGAATGGAGGAAGATCTTCAGTGGCGTGAGCGCATGGAAGAGCGCGTGAATGCCTCTGCAGCTCGGTCTAAAAAGCAGGCTCAGGACGGCACTTCCGATGAGGCTTCTCAGGTCGGTAATGACATAGCGGAATTCGAGGAGAGAGACGATGAAGATTTGTACTTCGCTCCGGAAAAGAATAATGTCATCTTCTGTAGCGCACTTGACGGCTGGGCGTTCACTGTTCGTCAGTTCGCCGGAATCTACGAGAGGAAGCTTGGAATCAAGCGGTCTATTCTCGAAAAGGTTCTTTGGGGAGACTATTATCTCGACCCCAAAACAAAGAGAGTCCTCGGTCAGAAACATCTGAAAGGAAGAGCTCTCAAGCCCATGTTTGTTCAACTGGTCCTGGACAGTATATGGGCGGCGTACGAGGCTACAACTGGCGGAGGCAAAGGAAAAGGGTATTTCTCCATCCAAAAAACGATCATTCTCGTGGGTTCTGTGCACAGCAACTGACTTTCAACAGGGACCCGGCTTTGTTGGAGAAAATTACGAAGTCATTGAACATTACAATCCCACCTTATATCCTGCGCTCCCGGGATCCTAGGAATATTATGACCACACTATTTTCCATGTGGCTGCCCTTGTCGACTGCTCTTCTGGTATCGGTCATTGAATATCTTCCTAGTCCTCCGGCTGCTCAGGCCGCACGCCTGCCAGAAATGATCGAAGCGTCTCCAGGTGCCAATTTCGTGGATGAGAAGGTCAAGAGTGCCATGATCAACTTTAGGACGAGCCCCGACGAACCTGTCGTTGCATATGTCAGCAAGATGGTCGCCATACCGGAAAGCGAACTTCTATCAAGCAAAAAGCGTGCTGGCGGAACCATGACAGCGGATGAAGCTAGGGAAATTGCTCGCCGCAAGAGAGAAGAGATTGCTAAGCTTCAGGCGGAATCAAATGGCGACCAAAGTGATGACTTTACGCGGGTCACATCGGCTTTTGAGAGGGCAACCTTGGAAACCGAACAACCAGATGAGACGGCGGAAAAGGACGACCCCGAACATCTGATTGGATTTGCTCGACTCTATTCCGGCACTCTTTCGGTAGGAGATTCGATATATGTCTTGCCGCCAAAGTTCTCACCGGCACATCCGCACGCCAGCCCCGAACCCCAGAAGGTCACCGTCACTGATCTTTACCTGCTCATGGGGAGGAGTTTGGAGCCTCTCCAGTCCGTCCCTGCAGGGGTTGTCTTTGGCATTGGGGGTCTTGCAGGTCATGTTCTCAAGACTGGTACACTGTGCAGCCAACTTGAAGGAAGTATCAACTTGGCCGGTGTGTCCTTGAACACACCGCCCATTGTGAGAGTCGCCCTTGAGCCAGTTAATCCTGCAGACTTGGGCAGGATGGTCAATGGTCTGCGTCTTCTCGAACAAAGTGATCCTTGTGCACAGTATGAGGTCCTCACGAGTGGGGAGCATGTCATTTTGACCGCAGGCGAGTTGCATCTCGAGCGTTGCCTGAAAGATCTCCGTGAACGCTTTGCCAAATGTGAGATCCAGACAGGTGAAACTATTGTACCATATCGGGAGACAATTGTCAGTGTACCTGATATGGCTGCTCCGAAGAACCCTGAACTCGGACGCGGACGTGTCTTTACCGTATCAGCGTCAAAGCAATTGTCTGTGCAGATAAGAGTTGTGCCGCTCCCTGCGGCTGTTACTGAGTTCTTAACCAAACACGTTGGAACAATCAAGCGACTGCAGTCTGAGAAACGTTCCGGGACCGAGGGCAAGCAGGATGCAGAAGACACTAACGGAACGTCGGAAAGCAATCAGCAAGATGAGGCGAACGACGTCAGTAACGAAGCCCGAGAGGGAAGCATTCTCTCACTTGCAGATTTCCGGAAAGAGCTGAGCAACCTTTCCGATGAGATCAAGGAGGACAAAGAGGTATGGCAAAACGTTGTGGACAGGATCACGGCATTCGGTCCAAGAAGAGTAGGACCCAATATTCTGGTGGATGCAACCGCTGTGAACACTTGCGAGAAATTGTAAGTCTCTCTGTTTGTTCGTTATCTGTGACCAGATAAGATTCCTTCCGATACTAATCTATAATCAGCTTGCTCGATGATCCCAAGCAACAACCCAATGTTCTCGCCCAAAATAGTGACCGCGACGCTCTCATTGTCCGCGATTTTTGCGACAAGATAGCGTATGCCTTCCAGCTCGCAACCGGTCAAGGTCCACTGTGCCATGAACCGATTCAAGGCATTGCTGTTTTCTTGGAAAAGCTAAACATTGAGACGGACGGCGAGGAACTTGATATGGGCCGACTGACCGGCGAGGTCATCAGGACAGTCCGGGAAAGTATATCCCAGGGCTTCTTGGACTGGAGCCCTAGAATCATGTTGGCGATGTACAGCTGCGAAATCCAAGCATCACGTATGTGGCCGTAGGAATTTCCTATCTCCCCAATCGTCTCGTCTGGTATCATCCAAAACTAACAAATCCCGTTTACAGCTGAGGTCCTCGGCCGTGTTTATGGCGTAATAACCCGCCGACGAGGCCGCATTCTCTCCGAAGTCATGAAAGAAGGAACTCCCTTCTTTACGATCCTTGCTCTCCTCCCCGTCGCTGAATCGTTCGGCTTCGCTGAAGAAATCCGCAAACGGACGTCTGGGGCCGCGCAGCCCCAGCTTATATTCGCGGGCTTTGAAGCTCTGGATGAGGACCCCTTCTGGGTTCCTGCTACGGAAGAAGAGCTAGAAGACCTGGGTGAATTGGCGGATCGTGAGAACGTGGCGAAGAGGTATATGGATGCCGTTCGCAGTCGGAAGGGATTGGTAGTTAAAGGAAAGAAATTGATTAAGGATGCGGAGAAGCAGAAGACACTGAAGAGGTAGATGATGGACAAGACACCATCCTCGATGGTTCTTTTTGTGGTTTGGAAAAATCACCGTTGGGATAATAACTGGGTTTTGTCCTTCATTAGACAGACATGATCTATGCAGATAATACTCCGAGCGCGGTGCCCTTGTATATAAAATGTGACCGTGAAGGCATGTTATCGGTGTTCAAAATAGAGGATGACTAAAAATCGAGTGAGGATTGACACGCTCAATTCTACATGAACCATCCCATCGATCATATTGAACACAACTTCGTGGTAATAAAGATTCTATTCAGACCGAAACGTACAGTATGTGCCCTCGGAAAAAGAAACTTTTCCAGAATCCATCGAAACACTGGACAGGAAAGAGGACTATAAAGAGGGTCGTAGAGGTTGAGAGGCCCCTACGTGTAGGGATCCTACCATTAATCTTCCTCCGGTGACAAACACAGTCCGACATTGGAAAGGTCATGACCATGGATACTGAGGAGGGTTTGTAGATTAATTATTCGCGTATGGGCATATTTGAGATGGAAGGTTATATCTCAAGCAGAAGAAGCACAGAATAAGATAACTGGACGAAGAATGTCATTTGTCAGGTTGGGTATCCTTGTATTCAGTCTTGGAATGTTTTCGTGGCCTGCCATAACATGGAGCTGCGCAGTACCATATGGACTGTACAATAGCATAGTTCTCCTAGCAGTTTTTTTTTCGAACATGCCCTACCATGCCGCTTCTGGCTGCAACAGGCATGTACTGCGCTGTCACCTTGTTCTGTGCATAGCTTTGCCCAGGCATGCCAATGTAGAAGCCACTCAGGTGACTCAAACCTATCCTAAGGGGTAGACCGGCTTCGTGGATGCGAACTGTTGATGCAGCTCCCTGCATCAACAGGATCTGTTGGGAAGTATCCCCTGGAGTTCCTCTGATTGACTCCACTCGACTTTTTCCCGGCCTGCCTAGTCCAAGCTTTTCAGCTCGAAGAAGCAGATGGCGTCGTACCAGGGACACCGTGCAAGACGAGCTGCGACCGTTCAAAAGGACGCTCAGTGTCTGAACCGCTTCCTTCAGAATCGAATATTTGAACAGATCCATTGCAGCACCTCACTCAAAACGGCCTCGCCACCTTCCTCGGCTCACCTGCCCCCGTGACCGGATCCCTCATCTCCTTCCAACTAACCGGAAACATCATATTTCCTGCCTCACTCCTCGCCATGACAACACCCAGATCATTCCTCGCGGTAGTGAGGTAATAAAAGCTCTGATCACCGAGCGAAATCACCGTGCCACGCACAATATCACCGACGCGGAACATCTCGTCCATGACGACCCTGTCCTTCTCAACGGCACGCACGTCCTCCTTCCGAATAAGCGCCTGGAAGCGGAGCTCGTCTGATGAACTGTGATTTTCGGGATTCGCTGCCGACGTGAGGATGGATGCGATGTCGTCGTTATCTGACGCAGCACCACCACTTCCAGACGCGGACACGGAGGAGTCGTCGAGCACGACGAGAATGGAGACTGTGGCTTGACGTTTCTGGACGCGGGTTACGCGCGCGAGGACCATGGAGTCGACGGCTGGAAGGGTGTTGTAGCGCAGTTTTGGCTTTGCGGTAGCAGGAGCTTGTTGCATAGGAGCTGGTGACGATGAGGGAGCTGCCAATCCACCCTTCGACATAGACGCAGTTCTCCTCTGGGGATGCCGTGAGACACTGAGAATCAACTTCACTTTTGAATTCGGTTGGGCCGCGTCGACGACGACCGGGCCGGCGATCGAAGCGTAGACAAAGGCATTTTGAATGTGCGTGCCAGGGCCAGCGAGGAAGGATGTTGTTGGGCCGAGACGTTGACCTGGCACGGCCACTGCCGGTAGAGTGGATGTCATTATCGCACGCTGGCGTGGCCTAACTACCGGTGGTCAAACTCGTGATGAACAATGGCGTCTTTTGTTAAAAAGAACCAAAGAAAAGAAGAGCAAGAAATGTTGATTTAGGATGAAGCTGTCAATGTTCGGAGGAGCATTTTTCCCGAAGACTAGTCCAAAGACGGGTGAGCCTCGGATGCCTTATCAACGATAGTTAAATGATCATATGGATTATCTTATCAGAGATACAACTTTTTTTTGTATCACGAACTTGTAGGAGTGCGCAGTATCAGTGTTAAATGGGGACAATGGAGCTTATCATCGTAGGGAGAGGAGTTGAACCGTGACAAGAATCTAGGTATCACTGCAATTAAAGTATAGACTCGAGATCTGGAATGGTTACAGGATGAAAACTAGGGAGAGGCAAATCAACGGCTGTGGAAAGACCTGAGAGAGAAAGGGAAACATGAATGACACAGGCGGGATTTCCAAGGTAAGGATCCCCATCACGCACCAAATGCTCACTGTTCGAAAAAGATGCGACACCGAACTGAATGCCCGTTAACACCTGGAAGACTTATGAAAACAAACATCCGGCGATAAGAGAACAAAGAGATACACGAAGTGAGTCTCGAAGAAATCATATAATTAGCCCTCCACAAGCGTCTGTTTTGGCCCTTTTCCAAGGAATTCGAGACATCGCCGTGCCAGCGCGATGACCTCGCCTTCACCGTCTTCTCCATCTTCGTCGTCGGATTCGATATTCTTATCAGAAATCGCCTTCACCATCTGAACGATATCTTCGGATTGTGAGATATAACCGATTAGCCTCTTTTCCTCCGATTCTAGGAGCTGAAGAAGCGTCCAAACTGCGATGTGTTGGAAAGTAGGGTCGCCGCTGGCAAGAAAGCGTCGAAGATAGCCATGGATCCCTCCGTTTGGATCAGCCCAATCGCGCACGAAAATCGAATAGTCCCCAACTGCTGCCGTCAGTATTGGTCGGAAAGATCCTGCATCAAGACGATTAAAGGAAATCCCCACGTACCTTTGGAGGATAGATTGCCCAAAGCAGCGGCACTGTTCCCTTGTACCTCAATGCTCTCAGAGTCTGTCAGAGGGATTAAAACGTCAAAGATGCCAATGTTGAGGAGGTGTGGCTTCAGCTCGTCGCTCAAAGCTAGCACAGCAATCGCGGCAGTCATCTCTGACTGAACACTGAGCGGAACGCGTAGAACCAGATCCTTGCACTTCTGCACAGCACCTGCCTGGAGAACGAGTTCCTTATTGCGATCGGAGCTGGCTGCGAGATTGCGGAGTGTGGAAATGGCGTGACACTGGACCTCCTCGTCATCCGTTGACCCAAGCAGATCGACCAACGGCTTCAAGAAGCCTGCCTCAATTATCGGCGATTCATTGAGCGGGTGAATCGAGATGTTGCGAATACAAGCGACGGCGGAAAGAATGAGAGGAAGATAGGATGACTGCAATAGGCGAAGTAAAGGAGGAAGTCCTTTGGCCCGAACGATCTCAAGCTGGTACTTTTCGTCGGATGCAAGATTTCGCAATGCTAAGGCTGCTTGGCATTGAACCTTGGGCGTAGAAGAGTCCATGAGATGTACAAGCGACTGGACGAGCCGTGACTCCGTTTGAGCCAGTCGTTTCCGATTCGACGCATCAACAGCGATGTTGCTGAGCGCGGTGGTACAGTAGTATTGTACATCGACATCTGGAGAAGACAATAATTGAACTAAGACAGGAATCGCACCAGCATTGACAAGTTGTTGACGGTTATCGTCTATTTGTCTGGATTAGAGCCAAGATCGCAACGCCTGCTGAATCAGCTGGGAGGCACTCACCGGAATGCGTCATGTTGAGCAAGGCTCCTGTAGCATTACGTTGCACGCGCATATCTTTGGACTTGGCGAGACGGATCAATGGACCTAGAGCGCCAGATCGGGCAATCTTGGCCTTGTTCTCTTCATGAGTTGCTAGATTCGTGATGCATCCCACCGCATTGCATTGGACCTCAACATTAGGAGACACCATTTGTGATATTAGAGGAGCCAGCCCTCCCAGTTCGACTATCAAGACCTTGTTCTCCGCTGCAGCGAGAATTAGCAGAAGCCGATGACCCTCGGAAGAGAGGGGACTGACCATTGACGGCGAGGTTTCCCAGCGCTGCGCTGGCAGCTCGCTGGACTTCGATATCGGGACTTTGTAACAAGAACAGAATGGGCTCAAGGGTTTCACGATCGACTTCGCGGACATCTGTAGGCGAGTACAAGCATAGGTCAGACTCTGCAACCACTACTCTTGTAAACTGCATCAATACACCCACCGCTCTCGGTGATCTCGGCAAAAGTCAAACTCGCACTCCGTTGAAGATGGATGTTGTCGGAATAGACCAGCGTGCTCAGTGCCCGAAGAGGCTCTCCCGTAAAGAAGTCGGTTTCGGCTCGCTAGAGACAAAGGCAGAGAGTTAGCGACAGATAAGACGTCGGATCAAGGACAAAGATAGACAAACGGGCAGAGAATGGGCTAGGAGGGGATCCAATGATAGCGTGAAGAAAAGGCTGAAGATGCATCAGGACGCAAGTGCTTGTGGGCAATAGACAATAGTGGCACGAACGTTCTCCAGATAACCTAGCAGGTCGGACACCGCTTCCCGTTCATTATCGGCCAACGTCGTTTCGTAGATTCCATCCCTCGAGCGTCCTCCGATGGGGCCAAGACAGGCTGAGATATGACACCAGCGGTCGACAGCCGACAGGCAGGAGAGACAGGCGTCTGCGATTCCGCTCATGCCTTGTGTATGGCAGTCCCGCAGGACCTAATGGCGGTCCCGCAAGTGCTATTCGAAACAGATAGAGAGGAAGGTCGAGGTCGATGTCGAGGCCGACGAAAAGATGGATAAAATCTGCAGAGCGCCAGCTTCAGTGGTCCGGATATTCAAGGGCGGGAGCTGGACAACAAGGTGCAGGATGCGAAGGAGATCGATCGATTGGCGAGGATACGGACGGATAAGAGGAACCGCATATACCTAACGCTACCACTCCCACAGGCGGGAAGGGAAGGGACGTCGCGTGATAGGAGGGAAACGACCGCCTGGACTGTCTTTGTCTTCCCCAAGCTTCGGAATGCACTGTTTGGAGGGCTCTGGCGGATGGAGGTGGGAAGGAGGGTGGAGGGGGTTGGAGGGACGGTAGTAGAGGAGAAGGGGTTGGGAGGTGTGCCGTGTGGGTGGACGAAGCTGGATGGTTCTTGTGATCTGCTCACTACTGTACGGAGTAATTATTCTTCTTCAACAATATGGAGCTTACTGACTAAACCCTAGAGTAAGTTAGTTCTATTTACGATGATAGCTTACAGTCTCTTATCATCAACTATGCATATTGTTTGATGTCAGCAGTTGTACTGCACGACGATGTTTACATTTCATTGGGGCGACCCAAGAAGGGAGAGCTTCAGGCGACTTACGTATGGAGAGCTCCACGGCTGCCGACATCAGAGCTTCGACTTTGGTGACAAGATTATTGGCAGTGCGTCTGCAGACATATCAAAGTATACCTACCGAATGACATCCAATTGCCATGCTTTTAAACACAATAACATATATTCCATTCATCACAGCAGGACTCCCCAGCCTTCCATTAATCATAAAAACGAAGCTGCCCAGATGATTGCCATCTGTCGCCCTTCTCTTCATCCAACACTGAATTGAAAGCTCTTCTTTATAAAAGCCAGCAGCGGGCCAGTCCCCCACACACATTACAGCACATGTACCATTTAATTTAGTTTAGACCCAAGGTGCAACAATTGTTTGCTCCCCTCTATCCGATATAATCTCTTCTTTGGTGGCCAAATTCTGAATTACTCTGTAGATGCCCGACTCTTCATGTATAGTATTCTTCCTTTCGCCCTTCGTCACAGTACTCCATATCGATTGCAAGCTATTCTGTACCTTGAAGAGTGGCTGGGAGAGATTGACCAACCACCTCTTGATACCTCATGTCCTACCTAGGTAGATATATAAGTTCGCTTGTTCCTGCCTATCAACCAAGGCCTCTCAATCGAGTTTTCCTTCTCCTGCGGGATACGAGACTCGAATCTAAATAGTTTTCCAGCGCACTTCGCACTGATCATCAATTGCAGTGGAAGAGTACTGGGAATGTTGCTGTTCGCCACCAGGGCCACGTGAACACTAGAGATATCCCTTAAGGTTGGATGATTTGATTGAGCCTATCACATGGCACAACTGTACGAATCAGAGTACACAGTCCTGCGCTTAAGAAGAGGGCCTGGCCACCTGGGAACAGACATCCTTCCCTAGCTTCATGCAGCTGGAGCACTGGGTAATTAATGTAGTTAGGTCCAAAGAGACAAAAGTTGCCCTGCTCTTCTCCGCATTTTGAACTGCCCCGTCCCCTAATGATCACTTGCGTACAACGCAGCAACCATCAATATATAGTGAGTGGGAGTAGCTCTCTGTGGGATAGATCAGATGAAGATTCTTGGAGATCTTACGACTCACTGAGCATTATAATAATGGCTACCGTGGGTTTCTGATGGGGGTTTGAGAATAGTGCTTATCGAACCATGGCGCGATGTACAAGATGGGCTGACCAGGTAATAATTCTCACGACATATGAGGATCTTCTGCCTCATTGAAAGTAGAGGAACGATTAAATTGCTTCCCCTTTCCTGCAGCAAAGCCTGCAATATCCCCCATCTTCTATTTTCCTCTCTTCTTTTTCCTGCGTGAAGTCGTCCCATTGTTGATCGAATCTTATCCGTATCATTGCGATCATCCATTCTTCCTCAATCTTATCCCAAATTCAATTCACTGTATCTTCTTGTTCAGGATTCACCCGCTAGCTGCATTTCCTGGGCCCATTTGTCAAATTCGCTCCTCGAGCATCCTCGTTAAGAGTCCGTTAACAGCAAGATAGACGGTTGTTTTTCGTTTTGACAAACCAGTGTTGTTCTGCGTGAGAAAATAATAATTCGAGCCCATGTTCGCATCAACCGCCACCGCCTCCGCCCCGTCCATCCCGACTGATTCTCCGCGCCGCCCGGGGCGTCTTCGAAGACTAAGTCAGTTGCGCGCCTATAGACAGAACCATCCCTCCTCTTCCTCCTCGACGTCCTCAAACGGCCACCATTCGTATCGTAATAGCTTCTCGAGTCGAGTTCCCTGGCTCTCTCCGACATCCCATTCCGCCGCTAGCACAGAGTCGCCCGCGCAAACACCGCACGTGGGAGGTAGCGATCCGGCTCCATGTCCCGAGAGTGATCCCCCCACACTCGCTCGTCATAGTACTTCCGCACCGTCAGGAAGCTCAGAGAGCTATCAAGTGCTAGGCCTAGATCTGAATTCCCTGGCTTCCTCGTCTGAAGAATCGAGATCGACCCCTTCAAACGACTCAGAAAGCCAGACCCCAAGAATCATGACGAGATTAAGAAGCGCTTCTGCGGCCCACGGCCAACCGCCGCAGTCACCAGATACGAGAGCAAGCCCCGAGGCATCGAATTCGTCGAGTTCTGATGCGAGGACGCCGGAAGCGCCCGCTGGTGTATCGAACGGGTCGGTCAACTCATCGGAGTCCGCAATGAGGGGGGATCACTCAGGCACCTTGAAACCGAAGCAGAAGGCAACCATCAGATTTTATCCATACCAGGACTCGCATCACAGCACACGGCCATCTCTGCCGTTTGCTCCCATCACACGCACATTACCCTCTGATAGCTGTGTCATCCGCGTTGGTCGATATTCGGAGCGTGATGGCGTTCCCGTTGCAAATCCTACCGAGCCCTCTGATGCGCCGGTCGGATTCAAATCCAAGGTCGTAAGCCGCAAGCACTGCGAATTCTTATACATCAATGGCCAGTGGCATATTAAAGACGTGGGAAGCTCGTCGGGGACATTCCTGAATCACATGCGACTGAGTCAGCCAAACATGGTATCAAGGCTTTATGCCATCAAGGATGGTGATATTGTACAGCTGGGAATTGATTTCAGAGGGGGAGAGGAGATGATCTTTCGATGTGTTAGGATACGGATTGAGTGCAATCGCTCTTGGCAGCAACAGCCCAACGAGTTCAAGTATGAATTCTACTTTCCGTTCTCGCTCTTCAGTTGGACTAACAACGAAACGCAGCAAAAACACGGAGAGTCTCATCAAGAATCTCGGCAAGGGGGATACTGCAGACTACGAAGGCTGTCGCGAGTGCTCCATCTGTCTGGGTTCCGTTTTGGTTCGTCTCTCAGATTCCAAGGATCAGCACAGACAAGGAGGGCTAACTTTGATTCAAGAGACCTTATCA
The DNA here is from genome assembly GCA_000787455.1 of Evansstolkia leycettana. Classification (NCBI taxonomy): domain Eukaryota; kingdom Fungi; phylum Ascomycota; class Eurotiomycetes; order Eurotiales; family Aspergillaceae; genus Evansstolkia; species Evansstolkia leycettana. The sequence continues at coordinate 81,691 of JSYV01000614.1, read as the reverse complement.
ATGTTTGTTCATGGCGGCGTGCGCTCACGTCTGGCATTACAAATGCATCAGCCGCCTAATCCATACGCCAGAGTATCCCATGTTTCAGTGCCCCAATTGCCGCGCTTATACGGATCTAAGTGCGGAGGTTGACGATTCCAACGATGTCGAGGAAATGGCGAAGGAAAGGGTTCCAGAAACTATGTCAGAGGCAACAGGAGAAGGTCAATCCCATTCGCAGTCGCCTCCATCTGACACAGCAAACGGGATGGCGAATGGTGTCGATGTCCACTCGGCCGATGCGAATCAGTCAGGCAACTCCTCTGACGACGCCGAGCTTGCCGCGAATATCGATAACATGCGCCTAGAGGACGGCGATGCTGATCGAGTAGAAGCGGAAGACACACAGAGACCCAATTCTCTACGTCCCAATTTTTCGAGCCCTGAGCCATCCGATGACGTCCAACGTAGTGCCAATATCGACATTCCTGGCCGGCAATCTCTTGGTCCGTCACAAACTGCACCTCAGACTCGACAGGCGCAGCTTCGTTCAGAGACTCCTGTACGCCTCGAGACATCCGAGGAAAATCCAATGACTCCAAGGAATGATTCTGGTCCTCTGGCGTTCGACGGCCGGGCGGGAATGCCACCCGGATATGCCGAGTAAAGCTCAATTTCTTTTTGACATCTTCGCAAACGCTTTTTTTTGGACCGTTGATATGAACACTCATCGGGTTGGATCTTTCAGCGTCTGATCTTGTTCGAGAATATTGCATATTTGCTCACAGCTATCTCAAAGCTTGGCATCTTGGATCTCCTGAACGTTCTATTTTCATATTATTCTTGTTGGCTACTTGCGTCGTTTCTGCCACTAAGCTTCTTGATTACTTCTTTACATACCTGCCAGCTGAAGCGAATTTTTGAACCATTTGTTGTATCGCCCCATCACTGCCCGGTGTTCTTCCTTTCCCCTTGCCGAATGAGCAATACAGCATTCAATATACCCATTCTTGCAGCGAGGTGCTCTTCTCATAAGATTTGCAGCCTTCATCATCGTATGTGGTTGGTATTGCCTTGTGTATTCTGCCGAATCTATTTCAGTGCATGGTTGGTCTTTTCTGAATATTATCCGGCTCACACATCCCATTTTCGATATTATTGCATTTCAACCTGGGTGTATGGCGCTCATACTGTGGAGATTTTGTCGATGATGACACCTTACGGTACGCACGTTTGAAGCTCTTGACATCTAAATTTAAGGAATTGGAGATAAGCTGCTCCATTTCACTCTACTAATACTCTGTAGCGTTCTCTAAATTTGTACATAGTAGTAGGTCCAAGCGAAAAACAAACCAATAGGATTGAAATCAAGGATCTGGGTCGCCTCGCAGATCACCAAGTACCTACCTAGCAGCATTGGACAACCAATTCAGGCTGTGGTACTCTGTAGTACAGCCCATTCGGCAATTGCATCTGAGGAGACGAGGGGAATCCCCGCCTGAAACAAGATGGCGCTCAACCCTTGATTAAGTGGCGTCCTTTACGGGAGCAGTATGTATAGGCTACTTTAGCTAATTAGCGGCACCTACGATCGTCAGAGTGATTTCTTTGTCAACAGTTATAAAAAAGCCATAGCTGCTTTGTCCTCTTCCTCGCAGTCAGATCGAGAGCTTGACTCGACGGTGTTAAGATCTTCAAATTATCTTATCAGAGCTCGACTTTTCCTGGCTGAACTTGGAAGGACAATGCGGTTGAACTTCAGCGAGCCAACATCTCCGACCCTGAGCCGACAAAACACCACCACCAATCTGCTCAATCAGGACAGACATCATGTTCGACGACGGACCCATCCGCATCTTTTATCGTCGCGTCATAAACCGAGGCGGTATTGACACTCTTTCCCTTTCATGATGATCGCAACAAGCTTACTGACACCAAGTCCTGCAGATGGCCCTTAGTCTTCCGCTTCATCAAGGGGGCGATCCACGGCGCGATTCTTCTGCCGGTTGTTTTGCATGCCTTGTTCAGTGTGCTGGTTGTCTATATCGATGAATATGTGTTCGATACAGTGGGATTACCGAATAGCATTGTACGTTCTTAACTTTGTAAACCAAACATGCGGGACATGGCACATATCGTGGCAGTTTTCAATCTCGAAAAGGTACATGCATACTAACAGGACATGACTACTTCCAGATCCCTTCCCTATCCATCGTCGTTGGTCTGATGCTCGTCTTCCGGAACCAAACCTCCTACAACCGATTCTGGGACGGTCGAAACGGCATGACCACCATCCAGACCTGCGTCAGGAACCTCGTCCGCACGATCGCCACAAACGCGTACAGCACAAAGAGACCCCTGACGCCCCTCGAGAAGGAGGATATAGAACGCACGATCCGTATCCTGATGGCTATTCTGTACGCAGTGAAGAACCATCTCCGCGCGGAATGGGGCGCCGCGTGGGCACCGGACACGGGCGCGGTTGGGCATGATGTCGTGGACAATGGGTCTGCAGTGTATAACCCCGACTATGCGGGGTTGTTGCCCGTTGGACTGCAGGGCCATGAAGATGAAGGGCTGGGATTGCCTTTTCAGTTGACGTTTTTTGTCGATGCGTTTATCAAGCGCGGGGTGGAGAGGGGATGGTTCAATGCGCCGGGGGCGAGTCAGATGCAGGCGCAGTTGAATACGATGATGGATGTTTATGGCAAGATGGAGACGATCAAGCTAACGCCTATGCCGGTTGCTCATCTGTAAGTTTCTGGAAATCTGACTATGTCATGCCTACTTCCATGGCGAAGGGGTACTAATGCTAATATCCCCAAAAGGATCCACCAGAAACAAGTCCTTGCCCTCTTTGGATGCGTCCTTCCATTCGCCATGGTTGATGACATGGGATGGTGGACTGTTCCCATTGTTAGTCTCGTGACGTTCACCCTTTATGGCATTGAAGGCATTGGCTCGCAGCTGGAAGATCCATTCGGGTATGACCGCAATGACATCAAAATGGACGCCATTGTCGGCGACGCCAAGATCGAGATCGATGTCGTTCTGTCGGAGTGGAGGAAGCTCATGAAAGAAATCGAATCTGCACAGCAGACGGGCAACAGTCAAATTGATCAAGTTGGCGGGAACGGAGCACAGAAGGAAGTCACTTTCATGCAACCGGATCTCTTTCTGAAGGCCAGGCCGTCTACGACGAGGACCGCGAGATGATTGTTTGGGAAATGCATCGACCTCAAAGATCATGGAGATGGCCTTTGGCTCCAGTGCGAAGTATCTGACGACGCCATGTTTTCCGCTTCCATGATTTGTTTATGGTAACAGCTCAACCTCTCGCTGGTCTGGAGGTGTCATGAGATGCATGCGAGTCAAGGCTTGAATTGAAGCCAAATTCTCATCGCAGCCGACGACGGGGCATTTGTTATTTCTCGTTTTGCCAGTATCATAGTGCGATAGTTGCGATACCCTCGTTGTCACACAGTGTTCGCCGCGATAAATGCAAGGATCGTTCTTTTTATAGCTCCATTTAGTCATCGAATTGATACTCATTCCACAAACCCCCTGTACTGGAAGCCAGGAAGATCCTGCATGAGTCCAATCTAACAGCATCTAAGTGAACGCCTCAACCCTTGTCAGTCACCCACCAATCAACCAGAAATTTGTTCATAACTTACTATATTGTAATGTGGTAGGTCTCTGTCACTGCAAACTTCTGCAGAAGCAGTAAAAGCCAAGTTTATATATTCTTGTACTGTTGATGCCACCATGGCTAGTGGCAATATCGTCTTCTGTTGCTGGGAGGATAAGATTACCGGAGCGATCTGTCTTAATAATTCATAGAGGTGCCTCGACTTCGGCAATCACGTTCTCCAAGATCGTATCAGGTGTGACATGAGCCAAAAGTTGCGAGACGGCGTTGAGGTCGCTGCCATACTGCAAACTTCGGTCGTCCTCGGGGCGTGCGACAATTATGCGATGTCGCAATGCCTTCTTTGCGGCCAATATCACAATTGAAGGGGTGACGAAATCTATACCGTGCAAGGGCGCAAGAAGCCTAACCGCTGGTTAGCTCATATCCTAAACATGCAGGAACCAATGACCAATCAATGATTCTATAGTAAAAAAGCATACTTTGCGAAGCGTGAGAGATAGCTTGCGGCTCTCGCAGACACCCCACCAGCCACGGCGCGGTTGAGTCGGAGGAAGACAATGATGTCCTGCATATACCGAGTGATTTCCGCAGCAACGGTCACAGAGTCACTTTTTTGTTTGAGCTCTTCAAGCAACTGCTTAGGTAGAAGTGTTAGACCATATTTATGTATTAGGTAAGAGTGAGACAGCTTACGTGCTTGTTGACCCTTGGATGCGTCTTCTGCATGTCCTTCTCCGACCTGCGCACCACAGATGATAAGGAATTCTGGCCATCCGAGAGCCAGTCATTGTCTTCTTCCAGGTATATGTAGCCATCATGGGGATCATGATAGTGTGATAAGAAGAGATGGTCGTTCTATATCAGCCATCAGTAACAGGATTCGCGATATGAATCAAGACTTCAACAAGATACTAACGAGATGCTTATTGAGACAAGGCTGCAGCTCGTCAGAAGTACGTGTCACCACGGGTACGAAGAGGAAATCTTTCGGAGCGTTTATAATGGAATCCTGAGTGATGAGCCGGTTCGACCGCATCAACTTTTCGCGGGGCATCAGTATGGTACCAAAAATTACTGGAGAGGATGACTGCACCTCTAAAACTTGAATTTGTACGTATTCTTTGACATGATTGAAATTCTTCGCAATCACAACATCGACGACGTTTTTCTGATCGAGAGAATAGCCTGGAATCGACAATTTGTTATTGTCATCGAGGTCGTAGTTGCTCTTCAATGTGATATTGCTTGCCTGTTACAGAATCAGTCACTTGAAGCTCAAATCAAGTAAACAAGGATTAGCATAAAAGAAATTGAAATAATACATTTTCATTCAGCTGTGGTCGTGATGGCTGCCCGACAGTGCTTTTGCGGGCATCCGATGCCAGGATCTCACTGACGAAGACATCAAAAGATGTGGCAGTGGAACAATCGAGGATCGCATAGGAAAGACCAAAGGTGTTTGAGCAGATCTAATGGGCAGTCTGAATTAGTTGTTTTGAATATGTAGTCATATCAATGAACACAAAGAAACATACCAAAGCAAGCTCCTTTGAGACGTCATGGATGCTATCTCTGGTAGTTTCGATAAGGCAATGCTCATGGGTGGCTAGACAGAGAAGAAGTGCCACTTCTAGATCCGACAACTCCAAAGCCAATTCATTGATCTTGGGAATTTCCATCTCCCTCTATCCGCGATGAGTGCGACAATGCCTGTCAGGCGATTAGAATGGATATCTAATCAATGTATCATGGTATGGCCGCAGCATAGGAAGATGAGTGCAGCCACCAAAGGTGGGGGATGAATCCGGCTTAGCGTGGGAGCTTCCCAATGTCAATACTCCATAGTAATGTTGATTGTTCCAACCATCATTCCATGCTTTGGATTTGATAACGCCAATCTATCTGTCTGCACCAGATGACGTGAAGACTCAGCTCTAATTCTAATTCATGCATTTGTTCTTGCTGAAAATACCGCATGAAGAACTAACAATATAAATGGCGCCCTCGAATCCGTTGGCTAACTGGGAAAGAGTGGGGGACAGATTCTACAGAAAGGTCCGCGTATACGACGCGATCTTTGACGAAGATGTCGAATTAGAGAATTACATAGTCGCTGGCGCTCCTTACGGTGGAGCGATTGGTGAGACTCTATATCGATGATTCGAACCAAACCATGCTGACAGGTAGATAATAGCCTTGTATCGCGATGAAAGCAAGCCTTACAGATATCGGGATGCTCAAACGGCGCGCTCAAGCATCGACATTTATTCATGCTCAGGAAATCTAATCAATAGAATAACCGTGAGTGTAGCCTAGATCATTTGAGAGAACACCGTCATGACTGATCTGGGTTACAGTGGGAGCATGGTGCCATTCGCGGTCTCGGCTGGTCCGACAAGGAAGAATTATTGGTTGTTACCGAAGATGGCACAGTGCGCCGTTACTTCGGATTGCATGGAGATTTTACATCTTTCTCGCTGGGAAATGTACGCTTCTTGGACACGGTTCCCTCTCCTTTCGTCAATTTATACTAATGCTTCTATAACAGGGCGCAGAAGAATACGGAGTGAGAGGCTGCCGCTTCTGGACCTCTGGATTCGTGGCATTGTTGGCAAATAACCAGCTGGTTGCTGTGTCTAACTATGACGAGCCGCGGCCTAAACTCCTGGCTCCGTGCCCTGAAGGGGAAGTATCTTCATGGTCATTGATACCCCCAACCTATACTTTGTCTCGCTCTATAGAAGTTCTGCTCGCAGTCGACAAGACTGTGTACTTGGTAGATCCTACGGATGCAGAAGACAAAGTACTTCAGAACGGACCGTTCAAGCATGTCAGCGTGTCCCCCACCGGACGATTTGTGGCGCTCTTCACCGGCGAGGGGAAGGTATGGGTTGCGAGTAGTGACTTTCAGAACAAGTTCAGCGAGTATGATCCCAAAGCCAAGGTCCCTCCTGGAACTATCGAATGGTGTGGCGATGATGCGGTCATCTTGGCTTGGGAGGATGAGATACATATTGTCGGCCCCAACGGGGCTGCATCTAGGTAAGCGACTTTTCCTTCTAGGATCATCTTACAATGCCGCTTTCGTTGGACGCTGCTGAGCAACGGAGATATTACTATGACGGCCGAGTCCACGTAATACCCGAATTTGACGGTGTTCGGCTGATCACAAACGATGCGTGTGAATTCTTGCACAAAGTTGCGGGTAAGCCATTCGTCCCAGCTGGATTTTCTACCCCAGAGTTGACTTGGTTCAGATGTTACCGAAGACATCTTCAGGCTTGGATCAACCTCACCTGCCTCGGTGCTCTTAGACTCCGTGGATCTATTGGAGAAGAAGTCTCCCAAAGCCGATGAGAATATCCAACGAATTCGGTCGAGCCTGCCTGAAGCAGTTGACACGTGTATCAAGGCCGCCGGCCATGAATTTGATATTTATTGGCAGAAGAGGCTCCTGAAAGCCGCCTCCTTTGGCAAATCCGTACTAGAGCTGTACAACAGCGACGATTTCGTGGAGATGACCGAAAGGCTACGCGTTTTGAACGCAGTGCGAGATTATCAGATCGGCCTACCGGTTTCCTATGATCAATATATGCGCCTTACCCCGGAAAAGCTTATTGGACGTCTTGTCAATCGACATGAATACCTGCTGGCGATTCGCATTTCGGAATACCTCCAAATCCCAGCAGATAGAGTCTACGTTCATTGGGCAAGTCAAAAAGTCAAAGAATCCACTGCAGATGACGAAGCAGTTTGCAAACTGATCGTACAGAGATTGGAGGGGAAACCGGGAATTTCCTTCGAGCAGATTGCTCAAGCTGCTTACGACGAAGGGCGAACTCACCTGGCAACGCAGCTACTGAATCATGAACCACGAGGCGGAAAGCAGGTTCCTTTGTTGTTAAACATGGAAGAAGATGAGATCGCTCTCGATAAGGCCATTGAGAGTGGAGACAACGATCTTGTCTATTACGTGCTTCTGCATCTAAAGGGCAAACTTCCTCTGGCCAGTTTCTTCAGAATGATCAACAGTCGTCCCACGGCCTCTGCACTTGTGGAAACCTCGGCAAGAGAGGAGGACACTGAGTTGCTGAAAGACCTGTACTACCAGGATGACCGTCCCATTGATGGTTCGAACGTTCTCTTCTCGGAGGCCTTGAAAGAGATTGATATACAACGCAAGACAGAAAAGCTACATCTTGCATCGCGCTTGCTATCGGACTCCAAGGATGCCACAGCGGTATTACAGCAGAAACTGCTTACGGAGACATCTCAGCTCTTAAAAGTCCAAGAGGCATTAGATAAAGATATTGCGGACCGTACTGAGTTTTTGGGGCTAAGTCTGAACGAAACGGTCTACAGATTAATCAGGGCTGGCTACGGGAAAAGAGCGCAGAGGATACAAAGCGATTTCAAAATGCCCGAGAAAACATTCTGGTGGCTGAGATTAAGAGCCTTGGTCGCCAAGCGTGACTGGGGAGAATTGGAAGAGATCGGAAAGAATAAGAAATCGCCGATAGGATGGGAGGTGAGAACATCCTCCAATCCCCCATTGATCTGTATTAGGTGCTCACACAAAAGATGATAGCCTTTCTATAACGAGATCTTGGGCGCTGGGAACACGAAGCTCGCTTCACTCTTTGTTCCAAAATGCACCAGTCTACCTGTCGCGGACAGGATCGAAATGTGGGTCAAGTGCGGAATGATCGTGAAGGCCGGAGAAGAGGCTCTCAAAGCCAAAGACGTGAATAGCCTGGAGCTGCTTCGAAATAGAGCTTCGGGGCCAGCGGTGGCGGACGTCGACAGAATGATCAATCAGCTAAGGCCGAGGAAGTAGTTCACCAGGAACAATCCATTTCCCTTCCTCTCTGTAACACTTCGAATTTCAGGTAATGTCATCATCGACATCAATGTCCGCGTGGTCATTCACGACTGAATCTCCAACGAGCTCAGCTTGAGCTGTGGGCTTGGATGCTGGTTCATTCGACTGGACAGGCGCGTCGTCAATCATGGCATCGTCATCATCACCGCTCTGCAGTTGAAGGACTTTGAATTTTGATGCTTTGCGGTTCAAGTCGTCCCAGTCGGCCTGTATTAGAAGGTGTTAGAACGTTTCATCCAATCGTACAGCTGTGAATGTTCCAATCCCATACCCTGCGCGCTTTTACAATTTTGCTTTTGTTGATACTCTTGGCGACTTTATTCTCGAGTTTCTCCATCACAATCTCTGCTCTTTCAATACCCTTCTGCTGCCGTAGACGTTGAGCTCTCGACTTGCGCTTCGCCTTGGATTGCTTCTTGGATATACCGGCATTTGCACGATCGGTAAGGACGGATGTGTGTGGTACAACAGACGTCTCAGCCCGTGGAAGAGAGGTCAGCGACTTGTCAAGGTCGAGACTCGGAGAAGCCGCCCGCCTCGCGGCGCGGGAATGTAATGACTTTGCTAAGGCGGACAATTAGATATAAGAACGTCCGAAGCTCAGATAATGTTCGAACCTACATTTCGTCTTGACCTTCTGTGTTTTGGCCATGATTCTTGTGGATGGGGAACGATCTTTGATCGTTCGACGGTTTTTGTGGGTGGTGTTTTGCTTCGCTGCCGCTATCGATAAAAGTTTTTTTCGGGGACTCCAGAGCAGCCCAAAGCGCAAGTGGATGGCCGCGGCTTATGCAACGGTTACTTTATCACGTCTACATCGAATCTCTCCTTCGATCATCATTATCCTTCAACCATCTGAATTAATTACCGCTTCGCTCACGAAGAAGAGCTTCTTCTCTGTCGCTTATCTCTCTTTTTAATGTTTATGTTCCATATTGCTCATGAATATCAAGATCTCACCTTCGTCTGGTGGCTTTCCTCACTTTCCCACCAGCCATGAGCGCTCGTACAGAGAGGGTTGATATCCTCAAGCGGAATCCCTTCAGCAATGCGAAGAGCATACACCATGACTACCTTGATCTAGCAGTCGAGCAACTACAGAATAACTCGGCCATCATATCAATACTCATCACTCTTATAGTTGCCCACACCATCTTGAATTATTCCGGATTCGTGCCGTTCTCCATTCCTCAAGCTCTCTGGAGTATTGTCGTCTACTTCACACCGACACGCATCATTGTCGCCTTGGATTCAAAGTCGGGCAACGCCGAATCGTCCGAAGCCCCTCTCAAATTGATGACATTCCAAGAGAAAAGCGAAGCGATGCAACGAATCTTCGGTATCGATAATAACTCCTTCTACTCTGTCTTTCCTCGTGCCAGGAGCTTATCAGGGCTCGGAAATGCCCTGCTGGGGCCTAGAGACAATCTACCGCCAGGTCTGGGAAATTGGGATAATTCATGCTATCAGAACAGTATCATTCAGGGCCTGGCGTCGCTTCGTTCCTTTGCAAGGTTCTTGGATTACAATATCGAGAATCTGGCGGATAAGGGTTCCTTTTCAACTCACTTGGCTCTGAAGGACATCATAGAGCGTCTCAATAGCGCATCGAACTATAGTCAGAAGCTATGGATACCACCCGATTTGAAATCAATGAGTAGTTGGCAGCAGCAAGATGCGCAGGAATACTTTTCAAAGATTGTGGATCAAGTCGATCGGGAGATCCAGCAAGTTTTGCGAGGACAAACAAAGAATCCCGGATTAAAAATGACCGGTCCGGAGGAACACATTGTTGTGGATAACTCAGCATCCCAGCCGACAGGAGATCATACCCTGTCTACTCACGTGGTCGAAAACCCCTCGATTCGCAATCCCCTCGAAGGTTTACTCGCTCAAAGGGTGGGTTGCATGAGATGTGGATGGACAGAAGGACTGTCTCTCATCCCATTCAATTGTCTCACCGTCCCGCTGGGCGGCAAGTGGGAATACGACATTCGAGAATGTCTGGATCAGTATATGAACTTGGAAACCATCGAAGGAGTGGAGTGTGCTAAATGCACTTTATTACGGGCACGAGACCAGCTCCGACAGCTACTCACACAAATCGAGGACGATAAAGAGCTCTCTAACACGCCGGGGTCTCCGCAGCTTTCAAACGCTCTAAAAAGCCCCGCTCAAGCTCGACTTCAAGCCGTTGAAGAGGCTCTGGAAGAAGAAGATTTTGCTGAAAAGACGTTATCGAAGAAGTGCCACATCCCGGCAAAGAACCGCGTCACGACTACAAAATCCAGGCAAGCTGTAATTGCAAGACCTCCAAAATGTCTTGTTGTCCATGTCAATCGGAGCGTGTTCGATGAGAATACGGGCATGTTGCAGAAGAATCACGCAGATGTTCGGTTTCCAAAGACGCTCGATCTTGATGAATGGTGTCTAGGAACAAAACCCTCTGGCAACACGGACGAATTCACAGAGCAGTGGGATACGAATCCTCGAGAGTCTATGCTTTCTAACTCCGCGAACGCGCCGCATTCTTCTAGCAGACATTACGAGCTCCGGGCTGTGATCACCCACTACGGCAGACATGAAAACGGACACTACATATGCTACAGAAAGTATCCGACTGACACATTCCCGGCACATGTTCCCGAAGCCGTCTTGGAAGCTGATGGCGAGAAAGAGAAGCCTGAACGCTGGTACAGGCTGAGTGATGACGATGTGCAGATGGTCAGTGAGCGCAACGTGATATCACAGGGTGGTGTCTTTATGTTGTTCTACGAGGCCGTGGAAGGTCCATCGAGTATTTACAAACCGAATGAGAAAGAGTTTTCAGCTCTTGAAATGTCCGAGCCTATCTCCACTTTCGAGACGCTGGAGAACATGTCGACCTCCGCCACCACAGATGGGTTGACGCAAGATGGTTCGGAATCGAGTAGGTCGCGATCAACCAGCATCTCGCCCCCGGATAGGGTTGTTCCTCCCATCGAGGAGATCGATTCGTCGTTATCTACATTGAAGGCGGCAAACATCACTAATGGAAGTGATCAAGAGGTTATTGATGATGACCGAACACTGCCGATGATGACAGCAACATGAGCTCAGATAGTGACATTTCAATCTCTTCTTTTGCTTTTGATAAGTGAGTGGTCTATTGTGCCAGTGATTCCGATCCATTATCATAGTGATACCCCTATATGTTCATCGTTTACCTGCATATTTGGAGTTGGTGGTGTGGAGAACGCCATTGTTCTTCATTGGACCGCTTTTGCAATGCAAGCTTACGGATACAGGATTGGCCTCGCGTTATATAAATTTTTATTTCTTTTACATGAATTGTGCTACACATGAGCCTCGAGCTCAAAAAGGCCATCCTTCAACATCCACCTGTACATATACAATCGACATTGCAATCAAATGCATCTGTGGACTCCGAATAGCCATTGGACTTTGTTGAATCTATCTTATCCTTTTCCTCTCCAAATGTGTTGGTGCCTTGCGTTCTGGTAAAATCCTCTCTCACCTTTACAGAAAGCATGCGGGAAGAATGAAAGAGAGGCGTGACCCGACCTTAGGGGACTCTTGCAGAATCTTCGATCCGCATTGAGAATGTATGACCAGTGAATCGCAGATCGTTGATTACCGTAACTCACAGAAAAGACGAAATCCCATAAACCCCAACTCCAACGCTGAAAGGCCCGCAAATCAGAGACGCCTCGCCGGGACACAAAGATAAATTAATGTACAATATAAACCACCATAGAGGTTCTCGTCAGAAAACACCAGCTCGTGTCATAACGTCATGAAACTGTTCAAGCGTCACTCCTGCACTAATTCCCGCCCCTCCGTTCGCTTCGAGAATCATATCCTTGAGAAGATCATCGCCGACTCCATCTTCCTTGAGCTCGCGAGCAATGCGCCGCAGGTGATTCAAGGTGATCGGCCCGTCCGTACCGCGAGTGAAGAGCTGATACGCCGCATCGACTTCAGCGACCATGGCGTCCTCATCGCGGGACCGCAATTTCGCAGCTGCGACGGAGAGAAACGGCGCGTAGGGCACGAAACCGGTGGATGTGGGGTCGATGGCGGAGAGGACCGAGGCGAGCTCGCCTGAGTCCGAGGGGGGAAGGCCCAATGCTCTGCCAAATAAGTCATGGTCAGGATAAATATCGCGTAGGATGGAGTGCATGCGGTTGTATATCTTATCGACGGGGAAACAATGTGCAGGATTCATATGGGTATGGATAGTTTTATGACATACACGAGTGCTTTCCTTACATCCTCCCTGGGAATCACACCTTCCTTCTCGTCTGGAAAATCCCCATGAGGCTCCGCGAAGAGATGGAATACTTCTTTGATTTCGGCCTCTTCTTCCGCTGTGATGTCGTTCTCCCGGGCGAGTTTCGATTGCCTGGCTTTCTTCGGAGCTGATGAGGCGGTGGTTCCGCCGCCGCGCCTCTTGGGAGGCTGAATGGAATTCCAGAAAAAAAAGTCAGTCCATGCAGATCCAGTAAGACGTGAGTGAGCAGTATAGTATGCGCGTACCATTTCAACGACGTAGTTTTTTAGCCGTAGTAGAATGCAAGATCATCGCAGTGGGAGTTGTCGCAGAGATACCTACAGAGTAGGTGAGAGAGGGTCACTCCGATTGGTTTGTGGTGTCTCAAAGAGATCCTGACGTGTTAGTCAGCAGACTCGTTGACAGTTAGTTAACTATCAGAAAGATCACAAGTATATACAGAAGTTGATTGAAAATGAAACAGAATCTTCAGATACATACAATTTTTCTACCCCATTGTGGATGCAGAGGTTTTGAATTGGTGTCACCTCGCTGATGTTATTGGCAGCATCCAGTCCTCATCTGTGTATACAGTACTCTGTACAACAGCTGGAGCTATGAGAGTGTGTAGGACAGTAGGCAGACGCGGAATTGACTAGATTGACTGAGATCACAGTGTAGAACTTCGCCCTGTATGGATCAATGGTGGGCTCCTAAGCTTTTCTTGTTTGCACATACGTAGTATATCTCGTGCTCTGCGCAGGTTCTCGAAGACCACAGAATCAGCAAGGGCTGCTGACGTGATCAGATCGATGCCTGTGGATTTATCGCTGACTTTAACTTGTTATCACCACTAGCAAATATATCAATGCAACATCATCTATTTGTTATTTTTGCTCTGTCGTCTGGTTAAACTATATCATTTGCATAGCAATTTCGATCAGATTTCATCTTTGTGACGCCGTCTCGTCCAAAATGGACGTGGACCTGTACGTCTACGACCTCTCGAAGGTGGAAACAATATGCGTATGACTTGTTCACGTCGACTTTGCTGATCATCTTTACAGGGTCTTGCACGAATGGTAGGTTTGTCTCGGAATGCCGCCGGAGGTGCCTAACGCTCGTGTCATATAGTATTCCCTCCCCTTGACGGGGGTACAAATTGACGCCATCTATCATACTTCAATCGTCTTCAACGGCGTTGAGTATTACTTTGGCCAGGGCATCCAACGGGCTATCCCAGGAAGTACGCATCATGGCCAGCCCATGGAGGTGTTGCATCTGGGTAAGACGGAGCTTCCAAGCGAAGTCGTAGAAGAATATGTGCAGTCGTTGGCGGAAGTCTACACTCCAGAGGTATCATCAAATGTCGACCACTTCGGGAGGCACGAACATGGAACTGACCTATTCATCAGTCTTATGATTTGTTTTTGCGCAATTGCAACAACTTCACGCAAGATCTTTCCATGTTTCTCGTTGGCAAGAGCATCCCGGAGCATATCCGCAACTTGCCCCAAACTTTCCTCAACACGCCTTTTGGCCAGATGATGAAGCCTCAAATCGAGTCGGCCCTGCGTGGAGTCACCCAAGGAACAGGCCAGGCTGCTCAAGTTCCTCGCCCCAGCGCTCATGTGGCGCCTACCACTGCTGCTATGAAACCAATCCCCCCTGCGAAAGGCACTGTACGGATAGTCAGCAATCTGAGCCAGCTCGAGCAGCAACTGGCATCTGCAGCGAATTCCTGCGCAGTTATCTTTTTCACGTCTGCGACTTGTCCGCCATGCAAGATGGTCTACCCGACATACGACGAGCTAGCCGAAGAAGCAGGCGATAAGGCCGTCCTAATCAAAGTGGACATCAGCGCAGCGTACGATGTCAGCATGAAATACGCCGTGAGAGCGACACCGACGTTCATGACCTTTCTCAAAGGAGAGAAGCTGGACGAATGGAGCGGTGCAAATCCTGCGCAGTTAAGGGGGAATGTCCGAATGCTTCTGCAAATGGCCCATCCGCCACATCGACACAGTCAGCTACGAGTACCGAGTCTGCAACGCACGATCACCAACTATGTCACGTACAAAAAGGTGCCTCCGCTGGAAAAATTGCTCCAGAAGATCGCGCCGGAGTATCGAAACGACCCGACCATCACTTCGATAGTGGACTTTGTCAGAATACGCCACGCAACCGACACCAGCACCAGCACTGCCACTCTCCCTGCAGACGCAGCACTGCCAGACCTCCACTCCTTCGCCACTTTCCTACAATCCAGCTTCCACTTGATGCCAAGCGACAGTCACTTCGCCATCGTGGACCTCGTGCGTGTCTTGTTCCTGGATCATCGAGTGAGCACATACTTTGCCGAAAAGGAGCAATCCTCCGGCCACAAAACACTGCTCACATTGCTTGCTCGGTCTCACGACCTCCCATCTTGCCCATACAACCTCTGCATCGTCATGCTCCAGCTCGCCTGCAACCTGTTCAGCAATCCGCTATACGTCGAGCAAATCGCCACCAGCCCCAGCCTGCGGGAGACCTGCATCCGCCTCGCGACAGGCTGCCTGCTCGATACGGAGCACGCAAATCTCCGCGTCGTGGCGGCGTCGTTCGCGTATAACCTGGCGGCGTTCAACCACAACGAGCGGTTCGCGGGTCGTCCCGACAAGCTCTCCGAGGAAGACCAGGTGGAACTTACCGCGTCGTTACTGGAAGCCATTGCACGAGAGGAAGAGAGTGTTGAAGCGCTGCATGGGTTGTTGTTCGCGCTGGGCTTGCTTGTCTACGAGGCGCCGCTGGACGGAGCCGTCGTGGATCTCTGCAGAGCGACGGGGATCACCGAGACGTTGGTGCAGGGTAAGAGCCAGGTAGCTGTGCTGCAGAAGGAGCCGCTGTTGAAGGAGATTGGGCAGGAGTTGTTGGCGAAGGGGTTGTAAGGTGTGTTCATGACGGCTTAGTGTTGGATTTTCAGTGCATGGTCTTTTCTTCTTCTTCTTTTTTGTTCAGTTTTACTTTTCCTATCGCTTTGATGCTTTTTTTGACTCTACTCATGATGTATAGAGATCTTGGTCTGGTACTTTTTCCCGAGTCGAATTATTCAAATCGCCTTATTGAACGATACAGTAAATCATCTCTTGTAGTATAATAGAGCACGCAGGGTTCCCTCTTAATTCTCATTCCATCTCAGACTGGAACTGGCGGATGGAAGAAGTATAGGACACCTGTCATAATTACACCTTATCTCGTGTTTGTCTACGTGTTCCATCTGCATGGGACTTTCGTATACATCTGGCGGTGTGTATGCAGGCGTTTTGACAGTCAGATAAGACAAGTAGCTGTAGTCGTTTTCATCGACAGTTGAAAAAGTCATAACTATCTAGGAGGAGCTTTCTGTCTTTGGACTACTCAGTACGTCAACTTGATATTTGAACGTTGTCCACCGCTTTTCCTAGTTTACAAGATACTGATAATGGAACTACTACAGAGTACTACTACTACTATATGAAGCAGATACTATTTTTGGAAGTAAGATTTAGTTCGAACTTAAAGACGTGCGTTCAAGCTTCCATGTATGATGCTATGACGATGCTAAGCTGAGGAATTCTCGTGTGTTGAATGATATGCAGGTGGAATGACTTCGCTGGCGCTAAACGGGGGTATGTTCGCAGTAATGGACTGACATCAAAGCAAGGGAGACAAAAACCTGTAGTACAAGACTGGGTATCTAAACATGCAGCGCTAATAGAGGGGGAAAAAATGATGCAATGAATCGACAAGATATCGCTCGAAATGAAATGATGTCCCGAAAGCAGAAAGCGATAGCTCATTTCCGTGACGTACGCCCACCAACACCGACGCGACAACGCAGAGCGATGCAAGAGAGAAATGGAAACAAAAAATTAATAATCAATAATAAAAAGTGATTGTTGAAATAAAGGTCAAACGCCCCGTGGGCGATGCGACGGTGTTCGATGGTCCTTCAGTGAGTCATCGCGGAGGGGGGTACGGTAGGTAGGAGGCGACAGAAACCTGAGACGACAGCGAAGCAACTGGCGGTGAGATTGCAAAGAGACGATAAGTCGGGTGGGATGGTGGGATGCGGTTTGACAGATGACAAGACCGATAAGAAAATAATAATATAGTAATAGCAATCATCATCGTCATCATCCCAAGCCTCAGCAAGGCGGAAGCGCCGAGAGCGAGCAGAAAATCGGGCAGCGACTGGGGATCCCTTGGTAGTCGTGCCTTAGTGCCTCGGGTCCGATGGGGCAGTTTCCGCACGGCTACGGCGGGTGCAGCCGGCACGTGCCCCAGAGCTCTTGCGTCATCGCAACAGCTGCGGCCTTCTCCGATGTGTCTCATGCAAGCTTGTGATCTCCCTCCAAACCAGCTGCTCCTCGCTGATGATTGGGTCCAAATGACTGGAAAATAGTGCCATTCGCTATGTTGCAACACAGAGTGGGCAGTCGAGTCAAGAGTAGGGGAAATATGGTAGTCGAAAGAACAGAGAGGCGGACCCGAGTCGCGATGCCAACGTAGCTGGAAGCGTAGCTATTCCTCAGTAGGTCTTTTGTTCGCTGACCGACTCTAAAGTGTCCCGTCGTCTTTTGGTTTACCGATTGCACCGCAACGCCGAGGCGACGTGCGAAATGTGGAGAGCAGATGAACATCGTGGAGGGGAATCACCGAATTTCGAGAGAGACTGACCCGTCGACGAGATGTGAAATGAAATGGTGGGAAAGCAGAAGAAATGGCAGCGCCCGCGCTGCTGAACATCGCACAGTAGGTCACCCGAGGAACGGCGAGATTGTCTTCAAGACCGATCAGATGAGGTGTTCTTGGAAGACGATGAAGTAGCACGACGTTTCTTGTCAGGAACAGCCTTGCGCTTCTTGCGCTTTGCATTCTCGCGCTCGGCTGCTGCCAACTGTGCTGCCCTAAATGCTTGAGCACGGGCGTGGGCATGAACCTGAGCCATGAAGCGAGCTCGCTGCTGCTCTTCTTCGGCTGCAGCGCGCACCAGCTGGATTTGCTGCTCGATGGTCAGACTTGGGGCCCCAAGACTGGGTTCCTGGACTGCTGACTCTTCGTCGACGACTGCCTCTGCGGGAGAGTTGATGTCGTCAAAAAAGAGATCTTCGTCCGAGAGATAGGAGCTGGCGGTGGAGCTTCCAGAGTCGTGACACAACAAAGAGGGGCGATTAGGCCACGAAGGAAAGGCGCAGGCGTTGTGTCTCTCAAAAGTAGTCGAGAAGGAGGACTTGCGAGGGTTGATATCGAGCAAGTTGTCGTTATCGTTGGGGGATGGAGGAGGGGGGGGAGGCATGGAGGATGGCGATGGCGAAGACCACGCGCTACTGCTGAAGCTGAAGCTGAACTTCATGGTGAAGGTGGTGCTGTCGCACAGCTTTGAGGTTTCTCTTCTTGATGATAAGGACTCCTCGTAGTTGATCGACTGTGGGTGATGAGAGGAGATGGATGCAGAGAGTAAGACTCGAGAGAGCGAGAGAGAGAAATTGTGTTCGCTCTGTGGCAGGAATGATGAAGGTGTAGTGAAGAAGAGGAGTGAAGTGAAATGGAGGAAGATAAACAAAGGTCGAGACCAGCGGGAGGTGTGTGGTACTTGAATGGAATGGGGGGCACCCGTTGTGTGAGTCCGCCGTGGGATCGGGATATAGATCAGATCAGATCTAGAACACCCTTGCGTTGTCCAGACGGATAAGGCGTTGCTGGGGGCTGCACAGTCTTTTTTTAATTTTTCTTTTTGGGGCCCGCAAGCAGCACAAACGGGAAGCCAAAACAAGTCCCGTATGCAATTTTAAAAATAAAATAAAATGATCAATAAGATGGACAGATAAACGGAGGTGAAGATGACAGCTCGCAGCTGTTTGATACGAGTCAAGGGCGGCAGTCAGGCGGAAGGGGCGTCCAGCGGTATGTACTGGAGGGTAGGGCGATCAAAGGAATACTCGAAAAATAAAAAATGATAGTAAAAAAAAGGTAAAAAAGAAATATGATAGCGCTGGGACAGGAGGATGTGTATGTGATGTGCTGAGTCTGCGTAATCAGAATTACTACAGATGCAGCGCGCCAATGCTTGCTCACTTTTTTTCTTTTTTTTTCTTGATGATTTTTGTTTTAAAATCAGCTGTGAGATGGTTCGGTCCGCGGGCCGGGGAAGATCGGATTGGGGGCGTGGGGATAAAACTGGTCCAGCGTTTGTTGAATTGTGAGGAATCAAGTGTCCAGAGTCACCGTTGCACCCGAGAATCAGGCCCCCTCTGTGTTGTGTAGCACCAGTCCAATCAAGAACTCCAAGTCGTTTTGTATCGTATGAATGGACGACAACAGAGCCGAGTAGCTTTCGCAGATGACTCTCCAAAACAGTCACGGCGACCTCCAGACCCCGGATGTTTCTTGAACCCCTTTGATGTGCTGCCGCAAGGGGGAAGACGGGGAAGTCGAAGCCGCGGAAGAGAAATGTAAACGTACCCAGCAAATGGGGACCAAGCCAGAAGAATCCAATATTTCGGTAAATATGCGCGCGAGAGAGAGATACCCCCGAATATTGATCGATCAAACTGATTTAGGTGGCGTCCTGTCCAAAAGGGACTTCCCAATTTCCCAGGTATCGGATATGCAGTGGAGATCAAGGATCGGGCGGTGCGACCCGTCAACCCTGAGTATGGGATGCGATCGCAAATTGCGGTTTCTCGTTGCTTTTTCTCCTTTCCGCGTCGGATCCTGTCATGTACGTCCCCGTCGTAGCAGCAGAGGTTGACAAATTGAAAACAAAAGTCCCCGAAATTGAATCGCCGGGTACTAATCATCAACAACCCCTGATCCGCTATGCGAAAGAGGCTGTATGTGTACTGCTGCTGGATGTATGTATACCTCGATATCCCCAAAGCCGCGCAAATAAAGAATGCACCAGAGAATTGAAAATTGAAATACAAACAGAGGATATCTCAGGCTTTGTCAGGTTTTCGAGGCTTCTCCTTGTTGTAGATGTTGATTGTTTTGCTCATCCAAACGATGCCGCCACGCATCCCAACTTGTTTTTCTGGCGGTCAAGCAGTCGTGGTGGTGACAACAGGCGCGACCCAAAAACACGTCAACTTGACACTGGGGGAGGGCGATGCTTTGTTGCTGCCCAGATGATCGCTCAATTTTAATTTGCTTTTTTTTCTATCGCGTCTTTCAAGATCTTTCCTCTTTATTGCTGAATTGAGGAAAGAGGTGGTCTCGACCGCTGGCGTGATTCTAGGCTTGCCTCGTGGAATAAAGGAACAAAGACAATGGTGCAAAGACAATGGTGAGATGAATAATATCATGAATAGTATCACTCGTAGCAGTTCATCGCGCGGTACCCGCGGGAAGGAGGCGTCGCTTTGTTTTATAATTCTTTATTGTCGGCTCAACTTTGAGGATTGTTACTAGTATTTCTCCATTTTTGTTTGGCTTGTGGGCTCTGATTTTTTCCCATCAATAACCTCCATCTCCACATATATGTCCCCGAAATTTTTCCCTCCATCGGCAAAACGTTTTGTGACCCCCATCAGCGTGGACTCGCGTCCCAAGGTTCATGGTCAGGACTGAGAAGAAAGAACCGGGGAAGTTCTCCAGTTTGGGCTCGACTTCGGGAAGGCCTCCGGTGGAACTTCTGGAGTCTGGAACAATAGTAGTGGTTCAGAAACTGGCTCTCTTTACCCCGGCAATAGGCCACGGAACTGTTTGACCTCCTTTGTGACTCCAGTACGGAGCAAATCCGACTACGACTGCGGAAGTAATACTGAAGTCTACGGAGTAACGGTCCTCTGTCGAGTTTGTCCGTCCCTCCGGGATTATACCTTCCGCTGGTACGGAGTACAGTAACCTTCTGGATAAAAGCAACAGGCCTCGTCAGCGCATTCTACCGGAGCGTGGTCCGACATCCAGTTCATGACAGTCACAGACATCAATCACGGAATGGAATTTACACGCAACATCTGAATATTTGATCAAATTACTGCTTTAAGGAGAGCTTTTCGAAATCTTTTTGCCGTGTCGTATCTGGTGTTTCGAAATCTAGAGGCTGAGACTTGCGTTGGAGTAGGGAGATTTTGCCACTGAAACATTGCCTCAAACTGAGACGAGGAGAAGATATTTTGTTATCTTTTGAGCTGGGACTTGAAACACGCGTCAAGATACTCTGTACTGCTACGTAGGAACCATCGACACATGCTGAACGTAAGACACCTGCTACTATACAGAATTTTGCAGTAAACTTCCGCTTATAACTATCGCCTGAGTGCCAGGGGAAATCCAACAGCCCTGACGAAGAATCAACCCGTCGCATAAATATTAAATGGATCCATGAATTAAACAGAATGTTACGGCGTATATTAGACTATTATTCACGGAATTTTTTGCTTCGTCAGTGCTGGCGCGGACACAGTAACTTTATGTTGTACGAAGTAGCCACGGACACCGCCCCGAATTTCCGCGACACGAAAAGACACAACGAAACAGTCACCCTGCCTCCAAGTTCTGTTCCTCGGCGCTCAGCAGCTCTGGTCTGGACTCTGGCGCAGCTTCTGGCCCTCCTGTACCCACATGGTACCGTTCCAGCGGTCTGAATCACCGAACTGCGAGCCTAGATCCCGGGGAACTTTTAGAAGTTCCTCCAGCAATCGAACCAGTCTGTCGGATCTGCATCTACACAGTACTAGTACGATAGTCCAAATTTTGACTTGGGCCCTAAACAAACCAATCCAACGATGATCACTACCACCCATGACTAGGGAGTCGATAGGTCAAATTGACCTTGAATAAAGTACGGATATACTCTGTACTATTAAGGGGGGGAACGCGGAAAGGGATGCAAGAGCACTGACAGCCTGCGGCGACAGGGGGTAATTTTCAAGGAGTTTGTTTGTCCCAGCATTCAGGAGAACCGCGAGCCGAGGGTCCTTTTTGCCTCCAATTAGGGCTCTGTTGATACCTATCGACTTTCCTGAAATGGCCAGAATGTATCCTCTTTGCTGGAATTGCAATCCCAGCTGGATGGCGCCTTAGCTTCCCCGAAACTTGAGGTTTGCTTCCGCGGGCCGCGACAAGGGTGAGTTAGTCTATTGACTCTATCCAAGACCCCCTGGATGTTTATCCATTTCGAATAAGTTATGTATCTATTCTCAGCCTCCCAGTGGCAAACACTATCAAGATGTTGATTCATGGCTGCCAGGGTCAGGATACCTACATTTCACTTGATATGCGCCAGCGCATTTGCAGTAGGAGTATTGAATCTGCAAAAAAAAAAAACGTCCTGCTTCTCCCCGGACCCCAGGGGGTGCCTGGCCTGCATTGCTTACAGCAAGTGGGGAGATGCAGGAATCCAGGTGCTTGGTGCTTTGTAGGACACCCGCATCTCTTCATACAATGCAAGCTGCAAGCCAGACTTTACCGCTATCTCGAGCAACCATCCAGAAGAGGTGGTGATTCACCACTCATTGGCTGCAATTCTGATTCGATCGGGCCGCAGAGCAGTCCTGCAGCTGCTGCATTGGTCGATGCATCAGAATCTCTGGGAGAGCTGCAGCATGCCCCTGCGATGTTACAAAAGCGGAACTCATCGTCAAGACGCATACCGATCTAATAGATCTTGATTGCCTCCCTGGTTCCGCGGGCAGGTATGCATACACAGTATACTTGCAGCACTAGCCACTGCAAAGTGGCGGTGTATAAGACCGCTTTTCCATCTTCTGCGACGATTTATTAGAATTGGTGCAGACCCTTTTACTAAATTATCTCCCGCCACCGCCATGGTGGCATAATCACGGTTGGAGACATCCCATAAATCCTGAGAATGAGATTGTGTCTTCCCCAGTTTGGAGCAACCGCAAACCCCGGCTGGAATGTGGAGAATGCCGAGATGGGAATATGTAGGTGAGAACTGGGGATTTTCCGAAAAAGGATGGGGGATGGATTTGTGGGTACGTACGTACTGTTAAGTCCTTGAGTATCATGCGAAACAGACTGAATTCCTCCATGAATGATAGTCAGGAATTCATCGGCTAGATTCTCGGTGAGGATAGTTTCGAGCAAACAGAAGACCCGCAACAAACGTTCTCTCAATCTGTCTTTTTCCAATTTCGTGCCTTGTCCGATGCTCTAGCCGAAAAATTGTCGAAAGGGCAGTACTTCGGCAACGCAATGCGGTAGATTTACAGTACCCAACTGACCATGGTTCTGTAGCCCCGCGTATGAACCAGAATTCTGCCCTCGGGTACAGTACAGATTAGTCTGTAGCTGGGTCCGACTGCCTCCGAACTGCTGGCCAAACGGTTTTCTTTCACTTTCTCTTCAGAAGAGTACTAAGTATCGACAATGTAGAGAAACTTTACTCAAATGGCGCTTCTTAATATCATCCAGGCAAGCTGTGTCGTTGCATGGAAAAGAGCGGATACCGTGTTGTTGTCACTCAATTAAGTGTCTCGGTGAGGTATCTCGCATAGAATGAATGACCTGAGACCGCTTGAAGCCTGTATACCACACATGTACACAACCATGGCATAGAACCATTGCGGCCTAGTGTCAGTCTGTAGTTCATCGAAGCTTATCTTCAAGTTCGCCATAATTTACCATGCTGTAGCTCAATCTGTAGATAGCGGCTTTGATGTACACCATGCTGCTATGAGCAATTCAGGTAAGGTAGCCAATGAGTACTCATGACTTAGAACCTGAACATGATTTTAATATACATGCACGAGGAGCCGTGTAGATCTCTACAGTGGGATGGTTCCTAACATACAAGTGCTCTGGATCCCAGCCTGCATTGCATTGTGCATATATATATAGAGGACTACTACCTACAAATCAATTTAGTTACTACCTTATTTTTCCTCCATATTCAATGTGCAGTGAGTATGGTATTATATGGAAGAGACCCAATACACGCCGCTGGCCAGCAAAATGACAGAGAAATCATTATTAGAGACCTACTTATACAATTCAGGTTGACTTCGGATAGATAACTACTGCCGAGGCTAGGTGGTGTCTATCTAGACCAGTATCTCAATGATGAAATGGCCATTCTAAATTTCCAGCTCCTGAGACATTCATCATCTAGGTAAATAGCGTCACTCCAATTAATCAATCTCAAATGGATGTCTTATCTTCATACAAGCAGTCATGGAATAGAATGAAGCATGTCCATGACAGGACAATGTGACTCCAAGTCAAAACCAAGACAACATTGATAAAAGCCGACAACTGATTTGCCAGGCAAGCTTAGATGTGATGTGACAAGCAAAGAAGCCACCAACATATTGTTTCACAACCTTAGGTCCAGTCAGTCAGTTCCGCAATGCTGGGGGTCAAGCAGTTTATTCGCACAAACACTCTACTGCTATAGACACGGATGAGTCAAATCGTTGCAGGACACCAGGCGCGTGGACTATGGATTTTCTTGGATATTATTGTTGCTTTCTTCAGTGTCACCGATCCATTCTGACAGACATGGCGCCTGAGAGCTCCTGAGGGAGACATGCTCTGACACCAAGTATCATGCAGGAGCCTAAAAGCCACCAACGTCAATGGTAGTTTCAAAATGATCCTGTTTATGTATCTGCTCGGAAGAATCAGGGATTATGCCACTTTGAATTCCATCGCAGGGTTTTATTCCTATTTATCATTCGAAAACGCCCACCGAATCAAATCCTCGTTGCCTTGGTTGGCAATCGCTTGTTTGCGATGCGCGTTTTCAGATGATTTGTTGCCTCGACGTTGCCAAGTTGTCTGGATGGTTGGGCATCAGCTATGCTCAATTTCAGCATCAGTTACTTTCACGCGACTCCGCGAGGTCAATGCGACGTCGATTCAGTGTCTACGCGTACGACGTTCCCAGATTCTTGCTTTGGTGGATCATTAGGAGGTTTCATCCGATCGGGTGTACTCGTCGTACCTGTAACGGAGATCTTGATGCTAAAAGGAGTGAATGGGAGTACTGTGTTCTGCCATGTGTTCCATCAGCGAACCGCGCTCTCCGCCCTCATAGTCAACCGCCCCCACGTGCTTCGTTATCGAAGAATCATTCCAAGGTTTCCCTTCAACACTGCCTCGCTGGCTATCGCGTGGGGGACAAAATAAGAATATAGAAAAGAGACCTCGGGAACTGCGTGAATAACAGCCTCCAAGGCTTCAACCAACACGAATCAGCATTATTGGACTGGCATAACCCCCCAAAACGCTCCCATCTGATGGAAAGAGTGTAACAAAATATGTACCATGTCCAGACGTGTACACAGTTACTCTGTACTGTAGTGACATTTTCTAGCCCCCACCTGATGTTGTTGAAGATGTTGAGAAAAGAACCGAAAATGACTCACTTGAATAGCGGTGAAGACAACAAACTGTTCAATCATATCAAATGTATGCGTTCCTCGCGAAACGGGGCTAACTTACTTCTTCACATTGACAAGCCCAATTGCTGGTTCATTTCCCGGTAGATTCTCTTCACTCGCTGAGTCGCTGCACTTTTACCCGAGTCCTCTTTCACTTGGACATCTGGCTGACAGGCTGTGGAGAAGACAGATCCACGGACGATGATCAATCTACTCCGTACAGGTTGGAGATAAATGCGGGCCTTGATTCCGATAATTACTCCGCATTTATCCTCTTATGATTTCTCCACGAATATGGTGTGGGAGAAACGGATGAATCCTCCCGACCGTTGAAGTTACACAAAAGTCAGCTTACTACTGTGTGCGATTACTTCTGCTGACCTGATTTATATTTGCTTCTACATAGTTTCTCGCAATCTCACCGCATTTGAAACTGTTTGGTGTGAATACTCTGTACTCAGAATGGCATCCCCGTCGCAGATCGGTGTCAGACCATGGATAGCAGGGGTGCGGGTTCGACAGAAACAGGGGAAGTAGATCATTTGAAGGCCAGACGTGTACCCATCTCTCGATCAATCGCTGTACGAGCTTACAGCCGAACTTACGAATATATCCATGATTCTGCGGCTGGAATACTCAGGCAGATACGGAGTAACCGGGTCTGATTTAACTTGGTCAGGAGCATAGGGCTGCATGCGAATATCTGCCCCAGATGATTGGCATGGGGGGTGTCATAAGAAATCTGGCTTCATCCACATGCCAAATATCTTCTGACACGCCTGTCAAAGGAATAAAGGAATACACCATATCATGAACGGATGCGGTAAATACAAAAATGCTTTTGCTGGGTGGCATGCGAAGGCGAACTGTCATCGAATACTTGCTCTGATTCTATGATTGTCGAACTGCTCATCAAACCATGACACTCGTATACGAGTTCCTCCATAGATATGCTGCGATATCATTGCCTGGTGGGATGTTCGAAATACCAAGCAAATGCAGAGTCGTATCCAGTTCCAGACAGTCTTATACGTTGCCTGACTGATGTACATAGACTTGACTGAATGGAGCTTGATAGATCTTATACAGATAATAGTGTTAGCTTCTCACTGATCCAGGAGGTGGAGGAATGGAAAATAAACTAGCTATCGCATACATTGTTTAGAGCAAGAAAAAGCATTATGGGCCAAGTTACATCCTCATACTCACTGAGTCACTACCTTCCTCCGCCTCGTTCCACCATGGACATACCAAATCAGCCACTGATATTCCTGTCATCTTCAGGGCTCATTGATACTTCGCTGAGTACTCGTCCGAACTCATTCATCCAATCCGGTAGCATGTCTTCTGTCTTCGTGGTTGTCTCGTGATGAACCCATAAGGTACCAGTGACCCATGTGCCATGCGCTTTCGTCCTAATCTCACCTTGATCCCAGTTTGCCATTCTTCATCCTCATCGTAGAGATAGATATCATGCTCAGGTCCATCCGTAGCTTTCTGAATATCCTGAAGATATTGTCCTGGACTCAGTGGGCCAAGACACTATCCATCATGTCATATTCAGGGGATTTAAGCTGGAAACCATATCATCATAACACGTACTCACCCAACAGCCATTCAATAATCTTTACATAGTCCTGAAATATTCGATGCCCTGGGTGGTGGCACTTTCAACCGAGATTGATGTTATTTTGCCTGAAAGGCGATCTGTCAGTGATCTGTCAACTCATTTGGGAGATGATGCAGCTCGTTCACAATGGGATAGATCTCTGACGCTATTTCATTTGGTAAAGTACTCTGCTATGACGGATCACAATTGCTTGAGGAGCGGCCAGCTATTTATCGAGGAGTCGTTATTGTAATATAACGATTTCTCCCTATCATTTTGGTATAATTATTCTCATAGCAAACTCGGCTTACAGAACTGCCTGCCTGATGCAGTGCCTCAATCCTCCGAATCTGATTTTTCAAGTGACATATCGTATGAAATATGTACACGCTGGGGCCATCGTCAATCAGCTGCACAAGTTGATTGTTTTTTTGAGGGGGCACGAGGGGGAGAGATTGCGTTGTAGGTAGTAACTAACGCGGGTGTGGTCCCCCAACAATCCCAATCTAGAACCGTCGTCCATCTTGTCAATCTCAATCCATCATGTCCCAACTGACTTTGCACACTTCACTTCTATTTGATCCGCAACGGAAGTCGTTCGTTGAAAATGTTTCAATCACGGTTGACCGCGAATCTGGCCTAATTGTCGATGTCTACGAGCGACCCAGAGCAGAAGTTCTTCACCTTCAGCCTGGTGACATTGATTTACGTGGTCTGGTCTGCAGTCCAGGTTTCGTGGACGCTCATACGCACATTTTCCTCCATCCGTACTCGGAGACTCCGCCCATCAATCAGATGCGAGATGAGAGTCTCGTTGAGCGCATCATCCGTTCAGTGAACCATTGCCGCGCTGCCCTGCTGGCAGGCTACACGACCTACAGAGATCTTGGCACAGAAGGCCTTGGGGATGCAGACGCGAATGTCCGAGATGCTATCAATCGCGGTCTCATGGCAGGGCCGCGTCTCTACGTCGCAACCCAGATAATTGCTTCGTCGGGAGGATACGCCATTCGACAAGAAAACCAAATGGGCGGAACAGTGGTGCCACCGATATCTGATGCTGCAGATGGCATCGATGGCGTTCGCGCTGCCGTTAGAAGACGAATAGGAGCTGGCTGCGATGTGGTCAAAGTGTATGCCGACTACAGAAAGAGACAGCTACGATTTCCACCCAGTCAATGGCCTGGCTCGCCGCCCATTTCGTTTCCTCCCAGCTCTGCTGCTGATCGCAATCCAAATCGCCTTCTCTTCACACAGGAGGAGATGGATGCGATCGTGTCAGAAGCAAACGCTGCACAATGTCCCGTTTCTGCTCATGCTGGTAGCTCTGAGGCAGTCATAATGGCGGCCAAGGCTGGAGTCACTACGATTGAACATGGTAACGATGCGAACGATGAAGCATTGGATGCGATGAGGAAAGCGGGGTGTATATTTGTTCCTACTCTAGCTATACTTGAACAGCTAGCTCCCGCAAACATCGACGCTCTGCTGGAAAGAACGAAGCGAGCTTGGGATATAGGTGTCAAGCTTGCTTGCGGTGGCGATACCGGGGGCTTTGCGCACGGCGACAATGCTCGAGAGCTAGAGCTAATGGTCAAAGCGGGGATCCCGCTTGAGGAAGTCCTGACTGCAGCAACTCTACATGGATGGGAGGCTTGCGGAGGTGACCGTTGTGGGAGACGGTTCGGCTGGATTGAGAAAGGAGTAGCCGCTGATATTATTGGGATGGACGCAGATCCTAGAGCGGACCTTCGTGCTCTGCGGTGGATTAGTTTCGTGATGAAAGACGGACGAGTATGGAAGCGCGATGGCGTTGCTGTTGGCATGATATAATTTGTTCTTGTCAGTCGGATTTTGCTCTCTAATGCGGAAATGGCGATCTTGACTGTCTCACTCTTTTGCGGAGGAAGTCACTGAACGATGCCCACCACACAAGCATCGAGCCTCTGCGAAGTCAGCAATCATTCTGACGAGTTTGAATCTCCGAGATTGAGACCGGTGAAAATGGGATCTTCCATGAGTTTGTACGGCAGTGTTGTCAGCAGCCAACTACGACAACATCCGTGTCTCGATGCGGAGTTGATCATGGGTAACACAGGAGCGTAGCATCCGGATCTGCTGCTCTTCTTTCGCATTATCAGTAAAGAGCCTGGTCTACGCTTCACAGAACCCAATCATAAATGTCATTCGGAGAATCGAGACCATATGATATGCTTATCAATGCCTTTCAGACTGTCTTTATCAACCTCCTCCATCTTCTCCCGCTTATCTTCCGATACTTTCCCCGCTTGCTGAAAGGATCGACAACCGCAACCACCACAGCGCAATCTGATGTCCATTGCCACTTGACAGCATGGGAGCATCAATGCAAGGACTTCGAATAGTCCCAGCGGTCCTCGAGCACTAAGTCCTGGGAGTTCATTCCTCAAAGCGGCCAAAAACAAAGGCCGAGGCACAACATCATTCCCCGGCAGACTTATCTATGAAATTTGGCGAATATTTTAGCTCGCTCACAGACGAAGCACCTTAACTTGTCGTATCTGTGGCGAATAGTAAGCCTCTTTTCCAGGAATCGACGCTTTGTTCCCCGCTGCGTCCAATCTCTCTTGCTTCTTTGGTAATGGAGCAAACGGTCCTCGTCCGCTGGGCATGCCTGACTATCGACTTTGGGGCGAGCATTCTCGAGTTCAGATGATAAGCGATCGGGCTGACAGGGACTCCAAATCGGCCGTGTCAGTCATATAAGAGGCAGCGCATGCAAACACCAGGTCCATCATGTTGTTCAATTTCTACCTCTTGCTTCTCGGAAAGGCATGTTCGACCTTCAATTCTGAAGGTCAGATCAGACATAATGGACCTCACGGAATTTAAGGAACAGCCAATCGACAAGGCCATTGAGCCTATCACCATCACGGCTGACGTCGAGGTCGAAAAGGGTCGATTGGACGAGCTGGGAGTTGATCTCGACGGTACCTTGAAAGAGGATGCCGAGTTCGACTATGAATCAGAGCACTCGCCATTTCCTGAAGGTTGGAGCTTCCTTTTACCCATACACTTTACACATCATATGCTCATACTCGACAGTCCGGGCGGTGTTACCTGAAACAGATGACCCTGATATGCCTGTCAGTACATTGCGGATGTGGATACTAGGGATAATCTTCACCATGGTCGGTTCTGGCATCAACCAATTCTTCTCCCTTAGATACCCGTCTGTGCACATCGTATCACTGGTGGCAGAACTTCTTGCATATCCATGCGGAGTCTTCCTGGCCAAAGTCCTGCCGCTGACTACCACTAATTTGGGACGCCTGGGAAGTTTCACGATCAATCCCGACCGTCGCTTCAATATCAAGGAGCATGCTGTCATCGTAATTATGAGCAATGTCTCCTTCGGTTACGGGAGTGCTGATTCGACCAATATCATCCAAGCCTCGAGTGCCTTCTACAACTTCGGTCTGAAGGCAGGCTTCTCGGTTCTCGTTGTTCTCTGCGCGCAACTGCTCGGTTTCGGTGTGGCAGGATTGGCTGCGCCCTGGCTCGTTGAACCTGCCAGCATCATCTGGCCCGGAGTCCTGTCGAATTGCGCGATGCTGGAAACGCTTCACACTCGCGCGCGAATGCAGTCGCCAATGGATGGAAGATTTCACGTCTGCGGTTTTCCTCTATGTGATGGCTGCTGGCTTTGTGTGGTATTTCTTCCCAGGCCTGATATTCACGGCCCTTTCCTACTTCACTTGGGTCTGTTGGATTGCACAGAAGAACGTCATCGTCAACCAACTGTTCGGAATGCAGACCGGCCTCGGTCTCAGCCCCATTACATTCGATTGGGGTCAGGTGGCATACAACACGAATCCTCTGTTGTCTCCGTCGTGGGCTGCAGTGAACGTCTTTGCAGGTTTTGCATTATTCTTCTGGATAGTCATTCCGGCGATCTACTATTCGAGCGTTTGGTATACAGCTTACCTTCCCTTGATGACTGCCGACGTATACAATAGAACCGGAGCGCTTTACAATGCGACCCAGGTCGTTGCTGCAGACAACACCTTGGACGTCGAAGCATACAAGAACTACTCACCGCCGTACCTGCCGGCTACTTTTGCCTTTGTCTATGGGCTCTCCTTTTGCTTCAATCACCGCCGTGTTGACGCATATCTGAGTTTGGCACGCGACGACATCTGGAAGGCGCTGAAAGGCAAGAACAGACTGGATATTCATGCCCGACTGATGCGAGCGTACAAGCGAACACCATGGTACTGGTACGCGGCCATTATTGTCGCCATCACAGCCATTGCCATAGCCATGGTTGAACACTACGAAACAAAACTCCCCGTCTATGGCATTTTCTTGGCTCTGATCATTCGCCGTATATATGATTCCTTGCGGCATCATCCAGGGAATCACGAACGTGGACGCAATCCAGTTGAACGTTCTCAGCGAGTTTATCGGAGGCTACATGTTCGAGGGCAAGCCTCTGGCGAACATGATCTTCAAGATCCTCAGCACAGACGTCGTGGGACAAGGCGTCTACTTCGCCATGGACATGAAACTCGGCCATTATCTCAAAATTCCGCCCAGGACACTTTTCTTCGCGCAGGGATTCGCCACAATCCTCGGAGCGTTGACGCAAGCCGGCGTAACGCTCTGGATGCTCGGTAACATCAAAGATATCTGCTCTGAGAACCAGTCGGACGGATTCTCCTGTCCCAACGGACGCACCGTCTATTCCTCCTCTGTTATCTGGGGCTTGGTCGGACCGCGTCGTCTCTATTCAGCGGGGAAGATCTACTCGTCTCTGCTTCATTTCTTCTGGATTGGTGCCATCGCGCCGCTCGTCACGTACCTTGTCTATAAATACACGAAACGCAGTTTCTGGAAATTTGTCAATTGGCCGCTCATCTTTGTTGGAACCTACAATGTCCCTCCCGGTGAGTCAACAGGGAACAGAGCATGCATGCCACTTCCTATCCCAAGCCTTTTTGCTGTTGTGAACTCAAAACTGATATCTCTGGGCGAAAAATAGCAACCGGCATCAACTACTCCAGCTGGGCCATCGTCAACTTCGTATTCAACCACTTCGTCAAACGGAGGTTCTTCGCTTGGTGGACGAAATACAACTACGTCCTGGCCACCGCGCTCGACACAGGCCTTGCCCTGAGCGGCATCGTCATCTTCTTCTGCATCTCGTACCCCGGTGCCGTGTTTCCGGACTGGTGGGGGAATAACGTGTATCTCAACACTGCGGATGAGCAGGGCGTTGCTTGGAAGCCGATTCCAGATGTCGGCTATTTCGGTCCGCCGAATGGGACCTGGAGTTGATGATCTCCGACTTTTGATTCCTTTGCTGGAGAGGTGGAAGGAGTTTGGGTGGAAGGGGGAATCGACCTAGCGTTTTTACAATTGGCGATACATATGATATTCGCGGCCACAGGTACGAATTTTCGATACCATAGCTTGGAGAGCTCATGCTGATGCATGCATGAATATACATGTAAAAGAGCATTCATTCATGAGCCATTAATGTTGTTCCGCCGATGTCTCATATTGCATAGAAGCGCCTTTATGGTATGAACCTTACGAATTACAAGATGAAAAGGTCAAAATCCTCTCCGATCCGAATACTGCATTCTCCACTCTTCGCTCTCTTGATTAAGTACATGAATTCTTCCTCAGTGCTTCCCATGACAATTTGAAGAATAAAAAGTGAGTCATAACACAATTCAAGTAAGAGAGAAAAACAAAGAGAAATTGACAATCAGACGAGACGGCACGCGACTCATAACGACCAGAGAATTCCAAATGGGGAAAGTAAGAGTCCTTGCATAACATAATAGTATCTGATCACGAAAGTAGCTCGTTCTGAAAATGTAAAGTAGCCTGTCAATTCAGAACAGCTCAAAAGCAGAAGGAAACAAGGCGTTTACTAGAGAAATTGTTAGATGCCTCGAATCTAAAATGCACATAGCGGAACAAATCTTACCGAGATCTCGGCCATTCCCACGTCCTCACCTCCGTTGGCAGGTTGCTGGGCGGCGCCATTAGTGGCGGCAGCGCCCTCTGCAGCGGCAGCGTTCTCGTTGAAGTAGTCAGCCATCTCGGCATCTAGTTCCTCCACGGTCTTTGGCTTAGGGCGGTTGGCATTACGGCCACGACCACCAGCACGGCCGCGGGCACGTCCACGAGCGGTATTAGCAGCCTTGGCGGCAGTGGCGGGTTTTGGTTGCGACTTGGTTTGACTGTGTTGACTTAGTGATGAGTCACAAAAGCGCGAATGAACGTTCCGACTTACGCAATACGCTCAGTGAGAGGCTTCGGTGCTGAGACCTCGGGCGCATGGGAAGCATCGACAACAACTTCAATCTAAGAATGTCTGTTAGGATCGATGCATTCAACAAGAAGCGTTCACTTTGACTCTTACCTTCATCGGGCGGCCGTCAACAAGAAGCCCATTCTGTTCCTTAGCGGCCTTGGCAGCTGTGTCCGCTCCGGCAAAGATAATAGACGCAATGCCTCGGCTGGTGCCATTCTGATTGTAAGTGAGCATGACCTTCTTAACAGGGCCTGCAGACTTTGAGAAGTATTCCTATAGCGGCAGCGAATATGATCAGTACTCTCGTCAGACAAGATCGGCGATGTTCGAATGTAAAGACGGCGCATTAAGAGACAGCGCAACATGCGCACGCAAACGGCCCGGAATTCGACGGAACAGAGCATCAGCGAGCACACAGTAACGATTAGTAGTCAGATAAGCAACGGCGGTCCCTTCCAGTTGCCCATGACTATAAGTCAAGAGGGTCCGTGGACACCATGCGATAATGTTATTGCATGAAGCGTGATCGAAAAGCTCCAAACGCCCAACAGCCATTTCCAACGGCGTCCATTCGACAGAGCATTCCAACACCTGCGCGCACGGAGCCCACACAACTGCCCACGCCACCACCGACCGAATCCATTAACATTGAAAACATGATGTCCACTACCAAACACCATTGTCTCCTTCACGTTGAGAACTTGGAGCAGATATGTTCCCCGCCTTCCAAACCCGCCTTCGTACGGGTTCGTGAACAGAAATATGCTAGCATTCTCAGGTCAACACGGAGAAAGAAGCTCCGTGAAACAGCGAGTCTCTCCACAGGAGATCAAGGAGATGCTGAGGACGCTGCAGGTTGGCTGGAGTCTAGCATGGTCTACTGCTGATTCACTGATGCGCTCGCTGATGCCCCCGACAGTTATACTGTGGAAAGATGACGGCGCGACCGGAAGCGAATGAGAATGCGAATGGTACGTTCTATCATCCTTGGCACAGTCTGCGGCGCGACTAAGAGAACGGATTGCCCAAGGCAATGTTCCATCCAGAGCACGCGCGTATTGCAAGACCACGACAGCGCTCGACTTCCTGGGCTTTGCAGGGAGCCAACAAATACCTGCGAAGTAATGGGAAGGAGCATTCTGTCTGTGCGGGAAACGAAGCGACCACCAAAGATATGATGGTAACGACGTGGTAGGAATCGAACAGCGAGCGGAAGCCGTTTGCGCCTCGAAAGTCTCAAAAATAGACACGGCGATGGAAACCCAAGGCGAAGGCCTCTCTCAATCAACATACCTTGATATTGGCCTCATTCACATCGGAAGGCTAGGGATGTCAGCGACTGGTTCTTCAGGAGTTGAGGTCACCATTAAGATTGAACTTACCAGGCCGCTAACGATGATCTTGCTGGTGCTCGGCACCACAGAACGTCCACTCTGAGCACCCTTTCCGGCGGGTTTGGCTGTCTTGGTGGTCTTCTTCACTCCTCCAACCGGAACGGCAGCGGCGGCGGCCTTTGCGGCGCCAGAACGACGGCCAGAGCCACGACGGGCACGCTGGCGACGGCTGCTAAGGAGCTCGTCGAGAGACTTGTCCAGCTTGCTAGACATGGCGGCTGTAGTGGTAGAGGAAAGACTTGTAGAAAATTCGATGAATTCGCGAAGCAGAGACGCGACAACAACACAGGTGTCTCTGGTGTTGCGTCACAAGGGATTCGCAAGGTTTGAGCTGATCAAAAACTCCGTCGTCGGTCGGAGAGAACCAGCTCAGTGTTGGCTACAACAAGATATTGCGAGGGTAAAGACTAGATTGCAGGTAGACCACGCGATGGCCAAGAGGATAAAATGCAGCCGGTGGCGATGATGCAGAAGGAAGGATGAGAACTGTGATGAGGAGAGATGGATGTGATGGACGCAATGAAGGATGGGCGCGCAGAAGGGCGAAGGGCGACTGGAGGGCGCTAAACTGCATTGGGACAGTCTGCCAGGCACCCTTATCGGTGCCTTAAGAAGCAGTAACTAAGTTAATCTGTAGTGAACAGTCAGCCAACAGAGGGGCTCACTTTCTCTGCCACGGAGATGAATATTGCTTATTTCTATAGAGCATTCATTGTCACCAGCGCCGTTAACTCATTTGTTAGTTGTCTGATATTCACAGTCTTTTCCGTGCTAATAAATCTCTATGACAGCTGACCTCAATGTTTTGGTGCTGGATGCATAGTCGTAACTTTAATCTTAGATGAACACACCTAAGATACAGTAAGGTACCATCTGTTGGTAAAATGTAGGGATTCATTGAAGGCAACCCAGGATAGAGAAAAGACAAAATAATAAAAAAGAAGGGAAATGCAGACAGGCCCAGCCTAATGACGCTCCAGTTCCACCCAATCAAACTCCCATGAACCAAAACAACCAAAAGGAACATGGATGTTACCCCTCTTTGGACAACTGCTCTCCAAATCTCGATACATGAAATATGCAAGAAAACTTGAAGTAAAGACCAAACATACACAGTCCATAACGCCATAGGGTGAATAGTTAGCTCTTCAATGCTTCCAGACGTCCTCTCATCTGCGCAAGAGTTGCTTCCTGATCCTCGAATTCCTCTTCGGCAGGGGCTTCCTCCAAAGGCTTCTCTGGCTGGACACTCTCCACCTGTGAGAGCTTTCCCCGTAGAATCTCTTGGAGGACCTTGTCAACTTCGGCGTCCGCTTCTTCTTCCTCGTCCTCCAGAAGCTCGTTGGCTGGCATTGCATCGTCAACTATCTCTTCAATGATACCGGCCCGGACCAATTCCGCCGAAAGCTGGCGCATTGTAGCATTTAGCTCTGGCAAGCGGACCAATGTATTGACATCCTTCATGATGCCGGTCGACTTCTTCAGACTGCCTTGGATCTTGCGCACTGAAAAAGCTTCATTCACTTGCATCTGCACGCTCTGCAACTGCGCCCGGCTCGTTGTAAGGCGAGCATTCTGTTTCCGAATCCGCACTAGTTCGCGTGCAAATGTCTTCGCTTCTTGTGTCGCTTGCTTGGCCTGTGATGGGTTGCGCTGGGCCCGCCGCGAAGCATTGAGGATATACTGCCGCGTCTTGCTCTCCATCGCCTTTAGCTGTGAGATATCACGGTCTAATTGACGTGTGTTCGCGCGGATGAGGGCATTACACTTTCTCATCTATAGAGTGATACGAGATTAATAAATCGCCCAATCAAACCATGCAAAGTAATTTGCATCAGCCAAATGCATACCTGCGTCTGCGGATCAGGGCCAAAGAAGACGGCTTTGATGGACTCCATGGTTATTAATATTGACTATTTCCAGCAACCCTCCTGCGCCGGCACTGAAAGTTTCGTATCGCAATCTGGTAATCAAGCCAACAGGTGAAGTCAATATTTGACCGATAGGGAAAGCGGAATTCAATCACGACTCTCCGAGTACATGATCTCTGCGAAAGAGGTGGGGTAGAACCTGGCAAGGCGTCAATCAGGGAAGGCGACAAACAGCAGATGATGCAAAGGACAATTTGAGCATCGACAATAAGAAACCGTGTAGAAGGGGAATGGCCTTTCACGGTTCCTCTCAACACCCCATGCGCATTTTTTTCGTCGCAAGCAACAGAAATCCGAGAGGTCAAATGGTGGCCTGGCGAGTGACGTCTGAGCCGAGTGACAGCCTCAGGCATTCCACATCTCTCAAACAGACCAAACAGTGGGTCCCAGGTTGAGTCTTCTCGTACGTTCTAGCATTGCTCGTGTCGCAGGCGTGCTGGGTGAGCTCCATTCATTATTGTTATTTGCTCGATCATAAGTTCAGCTACCTCGATTCCTTCCGCTCGACTTTCTCCTCAACGCTCACCTTCTGAGACTATTCACGACACTTTTTTACTTCTTTCTCCCTACCATATTCCACAATGTCGGAGACTCAACTCACTCCCGAAGGTAAGTCATCCTATCTTCCCCGCTCTGGATCAACGTTTCGACCTAGACTCTCGATTGCGAGGTCCTGTCCGCCTCGAAAATTGTCGACGAGCGCGATTCGGAGTTCCATCATGCTACTTGGGTTTTCTGACCTGCGGATGAAGTGGTCGCTAACGTATGTCTTCCAGTAACATGGGCTCAGCGCTCCTCCAGCACTGATGCCGCCCGCAACTTCCTCTATGTCAACATCAAGACACCCGATGTACCCAAGTCCTCGGCCGATCTCAACATCACTCCCTCGAACGTCTCATTCACTGGAACCACCACGAAGGGCGTAAAATATCATGTCTCCCTTGACTTGTTCGCGGAGATCGACCCCGAAAACAGCAAAGTGAACCACACTGACCGTGAGGTGGAGCTGGTTTTGCGGAAGAAGGAACTCAAGGATGAATACTGGCCGCGTCTGTTGAAGACCGACAAGAAGGTTCACTTCTTGAAGACGGATTTCGACAAGGTATGATTCCGGTAATTGAGCGCGGGACCTATTACAGATGCTGATCGTTGTCCCAGTGGGTGGATGAGGATGAGCAGGACGAGGCCCTGGACGATGACTACGCAAATAACTTTGGCGGCTTCGGTGACGAGGGTGGTCTAGGAAACATTGACTTCTCGAAGCTCGGTGGTCTTGAGGGTGCTGGTGACGACGCTGGTGTTGGCTCTGCTGGTGGTGAGGAGGATGAGGACGAGGTAAGCTGCTGTGGTTCCCAAAATACATGTCTTTGGTCATTAACGGTGTGTTCTAGGACGAAGACATGCCCGAACTTGAGGCAACCGAGGCCAAATCCGAGGGATCTAAGAAGATCGAGGAAGTGTCCTAAATTGAACAATTCTCCTGACCCCTGAAACGAAGTAAAACTCTGTCATGTTATGATTGAGGACGTACCAGAGGCGTATGTGTCGCCATCAACCATTCGGGTGAATAGCCAGGAAAGCAGGACTGGCAGAGGCTTGGATGTGGCATTGGGCCAGTTGGTTGAAGATCAGCCCACGCGTATTCAACTGTAATGTTCAGTCCATCACCTAGTATCTAGCTATCTTATTCAAATAACATAAAAGAAACATTCAGTGGTCTCCCTCAGCTTTCGTCTCAATATGCTTCATCGCGGCATATATATCGGAAGTAAATACCGGTTAAATCTGTAGTTCGCATATACATTGTCTGAATAGGAACTATTTATATCTGTCAACAATAAGCCGTTTTATTACTAAAATGTGCACTGCCGTGGAATCATTTGACATTTGGCTTGTTGCTTGATATTATCAGTGTTGTGTGAGTCTAGTTGGGCTTGGTTCGTGGACTCAGGCAGTCCTTTCCTCAATTCATTGAAAAGAAAAAAGAAAGACCAAGAGGGAATTCATATCCTTGATATCTCATCTGCATCTATTTTGATTTCAAGAGAATCCGTAGCTCTTCTACAACGAGATGATGAGGAAAAGAGTGTGACCTCATTACTTCTGGGAAAACGATTATTGGCGGAGAGAAGCCGTTCGAAGAATTATTTGATCCGCCACACTTGGCCAACAAACCCCTCGAAAATGTGCAGGTATTTCTATCACTGTCATCGTCCGGTTTCAGCGAACCCTTTTTCTACTCCTATCATGCATTGTCACGCTCATTGATCTCCGTCATTTCTTTGCGGGATACCTTCTCTATCACTTGCTCTATAATAGACCCGGGCTCGGTCCCGTTTTCGAGTTCTGTTTCTCAGTTAGGCAGCGTTCTTGAATTTCTTGCGGCCGGTTGAGTGCGCCCAATCGCCACCGCCAACACGGCGCAATTGTCCTTCACGTTTTGTATTGGGGTGAACAGGGAAAGTCGTCAAGATGCCGCCAAAGAAGCAGGATCAGCCTAAGAAGAAGAAGCCCACGGTCGAGGATAAGGTTTGTTGTCATGCAGGCTCAATACGAATCTGGGAATGAATGCTAACGCTCTTCATTTTATCGACAGACCTTTGGCATGAAAAATGTACGTTTAGAAACCCCCAGCCCACTGACTCTTACCAGCGATCGATTTGTTATCTATTGAGACCTGGATTAACTAACTTGTTCTCCGCGGACAGAAAAAAGGTGGTAAAGCAGCCAAGCAGATCGCCCAGTTGCAGGCCCAAGCACAATCGAACAAGAGCGCAGAGGAGAAGAAAAAGGCTGCCGAGAAGGCCCGTCGTGAAGCCGAAAAGAAGGCAGCAGAGCAGGCCAAGAAGGAAGTAGCAGAACTTTTCAAGCCCGTGCAAGTCCAAAAGGTTCCTTTTGGTGTTGATCCGAAGACCGTTTTGTGCATTTTCTACAAGCAGGGAAATTGTGAGAAGGGAAAGAAATGCAAGTTTAGCCACGACTTGAGCGTCGAGCGCAAGTCGGCCAAGAAGGATCTTTACACCGATTCCCGAGATGCCAAACAGGCCGAGGAGGAGGAGAAGAGGAAGGATACCATGGACAACTGGGACGAGGAGAAGTTGCGAAAGGTCGTCCTCAGCAAGCACGGAAACCCGAGAACGACCACCGACAAAGTTTGCAAATACTTCATCGAAGCGGTCGAGAATCAGAAATACGGCTGGTTCTGGGTTTGTCCGAATGGAGGTGACAAGTGCATGTATAAGCACAGCTTACCGCCTGGGTACGCATCGCCATTGTCAACATCGATTTTTGACTTGGAAGCTAATTTTACTTCCAATAGTTTCGTCCTCAAGACGAAGGAGCAGAAGGCTGCAGAGAAGGCGCTCATGGACAAGTCGCCTCTGAACGCATTGACGCTAGAAGACTGGTTGGAATCTGAGAGACATAAGCTCACCGGCAACCTAACGCCCGTCACGCCGGAGACCTTCGCCAAATGGAAGAAAGAGCGTCTTGATAAGAAGGCTGCTGAAGAACAGGCAATGAAGGCCAAGGAGGCTACAGGTCGTATGCTCTTTGAGAGCGGCAACTGGAGAGCAGATGATGACAGCAGCGAGGACGAAGATGGTGAGGACGGCGGAACTTGGAATCTTGAGGCGTTGCGGAGAGAAACTGAGAGATTGCGGGAGAAGAAGGAGGAGGAACGCCTTGCAAAACTTAACGGGGCTCAGACGCCGGAAATCTCGAATGACGAAACCCTTGCACAGGAGGGCGAAGGTTGAGTGCTATGCGTCTTTTAAAGATATAGAATACCGGAGCTTTGGGATCTCATACATCGCATCGGCTCTTCGAGAAGTCCACGTGTGCGATCGCATGACGGATGAAGTATACACTGCTTTTGTCTTGGTCCTACCAAATAATTGCTCTGTATCAATGTCCGTGTCCAAGGCTTCGCCGGTTGACGTCGACCTCCCGCAGGCTCTTCATAGCTGCCGCTGTGTAGAGCTGCGAAGCATTGCGTCCTGAGGCGCGCATGAGGGAGTGATGTCGTCAACATCGGCGTGCACAAGATTGAGATAGATTTTGTGGTCCATGGGTTAGCGAAATCATGCCCTCTCTCGTTATACCAGATTTTGTATGTAAGGACTTCTGCTTAGAATGAATCATGGCTGTCGCATTTCCCTCTTCATTACACTTCACCGTTCCGAAGGCATGGATCCTTCTTCTCGCTTTGTCTCCTTTGCAAGAACTCTCAGCCCCGAAAAGCCCAATCTCCGCTCCTTTACTTCTTCCTGTCTTTTGGAGACGCTGCCTCAAATAATTGACGACCTCTTAAGGACTGGAAATAGTTCTGGTGATCTGTGAGATATAATCCTAGACTGATCCACTGGTCATTTCCCGCAACCACTGATACCAAGAACTATGATATGATGTTGTACATCTCATCTTCAACCAAAGCAAATAATTGAATCCCAATTTACAAAGATGAATTCTGATACAACCTCTCCGCAAGCATCACCTCTACAACATCCTCCGCAACCCCTCTGGATATCTCATACCCACGTCCGCCAGCCCCATAGGCATGAACAATGACCTTGCCATCAGCGACTTTCTCCGCTTCAATCCTCATTCCGCCCTCTCTTGCTGGTCGACGACCTACGATATCGCGAATTACGTCAAACTTCCCTTCGCTTTCCGGCGTAAACGGGAACCATTTCGCCGCGTTGGCGAGTAGCTGCTCTCTTGTTTCCAAGGAGGGGTTTGGGTCCCAGTTATGCGGTTGCTTGGTGCCTCCGATGATGGTGCCGCCGTCGAGTGGACGCGGGATGCAGAAGGACCATGTACCGTCGGAGTTTTGTCTGGTTAAAGTCATCGAGCATGGGTTTCGGACGAGACAGGTTTGGCCTGCAAGTAAGATCATCAGTAGGAAAAACCCCAGAGGATGGTGCAAGGGCCACGCACCCCGAATGATGAACGACTTGGGATCTCCGAATCCCATTCCAGAACAGTTAACTACCGTCTTCACGTCCTCCGCCAGCGAAAACGCCTCCATAGGATCTGCCAGCGCGTACTGTCGTATCTGCCCGCCTCGGATGATGAACTTGCGCAACATATACGCACAGTACACAGGTGGATTGATGGCAAAAGTCTCATACCGCGCCCCCCACTTCACATCAGGTGGTAGTTCATTTTCAGTCAACAGTCGAAACCCATTTAAGTGGGAGTAGACTCTTCTGATGGCCTCTTCGTCGAGGTACTCTGGAGGAGGGACTTCGAGGTACTCGACGCCTTCTACCGATTTGATCCCCGACGCAGGCTCATCCGCCGCAAGCTTCGTGAAGAACTCGTACGTTCGACGCGCTTGGCTTGCCTCTTTGATGGCTTGGGGTGACGATCCTGGTACGGGACGGTAGTGAGCACCAGCCCATGGGGAGGCGTAGTTGATGGAAGTGTCGTTGGGGAATTCCCTCGCGACAATGAGTATGGACTGTGAGCGGCTCAAATGGTCTTGGATGCATAGAGCGGTTGATAGTCCGGTGACGCCGGCGCTAGGAGTGTCAACGACTTGAGGACGAAATCATTATTGCCAGTGGAACAGAAAGGTGATGGGGGATACCCTATGATGACTATGGTCTCGTTTTTCGTCATTTTCATGGATGCAGAGATCAACTCTCCGTGACTACTTTTGTGTTGAGTGCCTGGTCTTGCGAAGAGAAGTTCAGGCTTGTGGGTGGTTCGTCGCAGCTGGGTGAACGACAACGGAACTCTTGATCCTCTTAGAGAAGTACTCCGACGTCAGATATATGAATTTGTTTCAGCACACTTCATGCCGAATATATAGGTTGAGTGAAGATGAGCAACCGATATGATGGTGCAGTTCCGAAATACGCTCCCGCAATTCGAAGGGGCGCGTAGTCACTTCGTACTATATCTGCGAACGTCGGAAGTATATAGATATCATGATAGCACAGCGCTTTTTACTCTTTAGAGTGTCATTTGGAAGAAAATCAGCCTCGTGGGCGGTTACTGTGCAAGGCGTCGAAATGATCGTACCTATCTTTGGCTACAATGACGTAGGGGGATAGGGCATTGACCTGCATTTCTGCAAAGTAATCATCCGATGGCAGGTCAGAGAATCGGAAAATAGTAAGCTGCATGGACCAAAGTAAAGCTCGAGTAAGCTGTAAATCTACCCTCGCATAAACATACATCAACCTTCTATCGTCCACATGTTGTAGGACGGATTTTATAAACCACAACCACTGAGGTTTTACATTCGACTGACACAGATGTTTCAAGATGTTACAGTGCATATTGGATTATTCACTGATTTTGAACCAGGAACAACCTTCAAATTACCATATGCAGTTCCTGGAGTCTTCCAAGATCAAGGAGACTATTCTCGGTACTGTCACACTGACCGTGCTGAATCGATATTCAGAAGAGCTATTGGCAGCCAAGCTGAGTGATAGCCACTTTGCTAAATGAGAATGAAGAAGAATGCTAAAACCTTTTCTCGCATGTGCGGAGCTTGTCGACCTGGGTTAGTGCAAAATGTCACTCGATATTATCTTGACACTGCATTACGAGAAATGTCATTCGTGCTCTTACAGCAGTCCATGGTCCGAAAATCAAATCAGCCTTGCGATCAAATCAGCCTTGCGATTGCATGCGTGTGCTTTACGAAGCTGAGGCCAATGGCGTGGTGTGTGATAGGGATCCCATGGAGTTTACTCGAGATAGGCAGACCAAAGGATCCTCAGGCTAATAGTTGCTGGTGGCGCATGAAATAGCACACAGTCCACGTCTCTGCTCGTAGCTCCAAAATGCACAATGGAATTGCCTATGAGTATTTCTTGTCGTTGCTACCAATAGCTAATGCACAATCTGAACTTGTTCCTTAGCATTGTGCACTCTTCGGACTGGTCCAGCATCCCCCCAACGTCTGTGCTCGACCCAGCCAAGCTCTCGATTCCATTTGAGGCTTGGAACAGTGGATCAAGTCTGCCTCACAATCACAAAAGTGACAAAAATATCCCTTCATCACATCACACCGCATCGCATCCGAAGAGTGATATCTCGATTGTGGACGAAGGAACGGCTCTGTTAATGCTCCATACTACGGAGTACATTGAAGTCTCATCCAATTTTTTCTCCCGGCAAAGGCGGGTGTTCTCAAGGATTTAAATCGACACCGTGGAGGTGTCTTGTCTAAGACACATTGCAAGGATGCTTGCGACCTAAATTTAGGATATCATCTCCAACTGAAGTACGGAGTAGCTAATATGGGTTCCTCTTCTAAGCACCAGTGCACCAGCACCACAAGGTCCCTAGGTAGTATTCTAGTCGCATCGTCTTTTGCAAATTGAGTTGCATCCATCGACTCACACCTGTGCTTTTTGGAGCTTTTACTTTTTTCCTCAAGCTTCCCTTCCCCTATTTCCTCTTTCCATTTTTTTTGTCTTTAGTACTTATTCAAAGATGGAGCTTCTGCTGAATGATTGGTGTGAGATGTGAAATTGAGCCTGGCTCT
Organism: Evansstolkia leycettana; assembly: GCA_000787455.1. Taxonomy (NCBI): domain Eukaryota; kingdom Fungi; phylum Ascomycota; class Eurotiomycetes; order Eurotiales; family Aspergillaceae; genus Evansstolkia; species Evansstolkia leycettana. The sequence continues at coordinate 37,774 of JSYV01000614.1, read as the reverse complement.
TTTTGCTGCGCTGTCTGTTTGCTTTGCCAGACGACGGGCATGTATGGATTCTGTACGCGCCCAGCAAGATCACCTGCCAAGAGTGACAGGTCGAGTTCAGGCAGTGATTGGGCAGCACAGGTGATGAGGGCTGCAGATTGAAGAAACGCCATCTGCACGTGCTCTGGTCAATCCCAACCACTCTACTCTGTATCGCAAGGTTTCTTCCCTGTGACTACTCACTTCGTAAGTTGCCCATTACTATCATCAAAGCTCTTGCTCACCCGCATTAGGTCTGTTTTCTCTCTTACATCAACTCCACTTGTCTCTGCTCTCATTGGTTAGTCGTGATTCTGAGCGCTGTTTTTGGGAAGAAACCTGCCCTGCCTCCAGAAGATCAGCAGTATTAGTGCCAACCGGCTTCTTGCAGTCGCAGCTATAAGTATGCTCAGTCTGGAGGAGACGAACAAATGATGCTCTTCCTTGGATTCTGGTCCCGCGCAACCATGCGCAAATTCTATTAATTCCTCTGCATCCACTGAGAGGGAAGAGCAACCGGAGTTTATCATCACTGATAGGATGAGCCGTTGGCAGCACCATTAGAGGCTTACTTCCTCCAATCACTGAGTAAAGGGAAAAAGCAAAAAGAAAAGACCAACCTGCATATGGAAGGGAAAGGATTCCGGCCCGTCTCTCTGCAGGATCCTCTCAGATCAGTGGATCTAAGTCAGGACGGCGTAACTTTGATAGCACTTCCACAGCACAAGAATCTACTGGGAGCCCATGCCACCTGCTGTGCATTGCTGTCTGCTCTATCTGGATGAGAGGATCAGAGCCACGGACAGCCACCATGAGGATCCTATTTGTCTTCTGCTCGTTCTCTAATTCCTATTCCTCTCCTCTCTGCGGAGTAGCTTGCCCCTGATAACTGTGCGGAGGAGAGCCGTTGGTCTTCTATCTTCCTGTCATTCAAGGAACATTCGTAAATCTTACCCTTGCTAAATGAAGCGCCGAGGGCGTCGCTGAGCGTGAGCTCCCATTGCTCGATGCCTCGAGATTCCGATCTGCTTCTGGTGCACTTTTCGCTTCTTCGTGTCCTGTCAGTGACTCGAGAAGAATCAATAGTAGAAGCCATGCCATTTTAGCGAACATGGTACTCTAGGCTCCTATTGATCATTATTCCTCTCCCCTCTTTTCCCCTTTCCCTCCGCCTCTTCTTTTCTATGCGCACGACCCCTCTATATGTTACGAGCCGAGTAACCGTTTTGATGACTTACTGCTCAAATCCTTTTTACTACTGTTGTTTTACGTCCCTTGAAAATTCACAGACGCTTCAACACCGACCCGCATATCAATCGTGCGCCTGCTCGGACTGAACTTTCTTCACCCTCCGTACCTGCAGTTGCTCAAACTATGACCCTGCGATAGCTACGGCCCTCCGACTCCATCGATCTGAGACTGACCGCATTGTCTGCATCCTTCGGACGTCTCCGCGGTTCTTTTCCCTCTGGTGCTTTGTCCGACTTTAACCGCCCATTCTCTATGCCGCAAGACAGATGCTACTCCGTGACACATCATTCTCCATTACTCTCGGACAGGTACACAAGGCTGCTTATTGATCGCTTGCGAGTCTAGTATACATCGGGTTAGTAATCACTGCCTCTTTTGACAGATGATCTCGGGCAGTCCTCCCAGCGGAGTAGGACTGCATTCATCGAGAAAGGTCATGTTGACATGGAACAGATATCGCGCTGCGGGGCCGCTACATGCGAGTATCAGGTCAATGGCGCCTCTGTCGCAGAGTCCTGAGCCGCGCTTTGAACCATGTGCTTCAACCGCTTCTCTCTTCCTTTATGCTCAGGGACCGTCGATCGTCTGTCTCCACCATGATACGCTAGCGGTCGAGAGACGGTTCCAACACCACCAAGATGATGTCTACTTTATATCCGTGGACAATATCAGCGAGAGAGGAGCGGGGAGGCTGGTCGTCAGCTACGATGTTGGACAGACGGCAATCGTATGGGACCTATTCACTGGAACAGAGATTGCAAGGTTCGCATCATTCGAGCACCTTCGTGTAGCGGCATGGATGCGCAACGGGAACGTGGCCTTTGGTAAGAACGCCAGAACTCGCTGCGCGCTGTCGTTGTAGAGCGCCAATTAACTTTCTGCCTCTGTACTACAGGCAACGGGAAAGGGGATGTGATTCTCTTCGAGCCATCGACCTCAGAGCACATCTCTGCACGCACAATTTTCGATCCAATCACAGCTCTCGCCCCAGCCTCAGATTGTCGTACATACGCTATAGGGTAGGTTAGCCCAGACGAAAGTAAAGGAAGGACGGCGCTTCGACTGACAATCGTCACAGGTACCAGAATGGTTCCATATTGATAGCAAATCTCCATCCCACATTCACCATTCTACATACTTTGAGCACTTCTCGAGGCCCATCGCCTATCGTCGCGTTAGCATGGCATGCGTCTTCCTCAAAACAAAAGTCCGATATGCTGGCTACACAATCCTCCAACGGAGACCTGAGAGTGTGGAGTATCGCAAAGCCCCCGGGCAAAGAATCACCCAGAGTCATTCGAGTATTAAAAAGATCGGATACGGCAACCTCCGAACCTAAATGGATGGCATGGTCAAAGAACGGAAGAATTGTGCAATATCTGGATGGGTAAGTAACTCCTCGAGAAACGTGCTGTTCCAACAATTGGCCGTCAAGCCAAAAGGGCCGAACGTGTCATGCAGGACAACAGCTAATCCCATCTCAGAGAAACGTGGGCTTGGGATGTCCGAACAAAGCATGTCACCTATGAACCTATCCCCACGATAGAGAATGTCCGCGGCATAGCAAATTATGGACCTACGGCGACACTTTTCACTTTGGGACCTCAACATACTGTACAGCAATATGATCTGGAGAGTCCAGCAATGGTTGCCAACGTTCAGCATCTGCCCGTTGGCGTTCTGTCCGTAGCTTCCGAGGATGAACGAGCACGTGCAATGTCATCAGGAAGACTACAGGAGCCACCAGACATCAGAGAATCGTCTTCTGTCTCTAGACGGACACCGTTCGACACAAATGCTGTAGAAACAGCACGGCAACAGCGTGTTGATATGAGCAGTCCTGCTTCCTCACGAAGCCACACCAACTCCGTTAGCTCGAAAGCATCATCGAGTAAATACCGGACTGCTCCATTCTCACCACCCACCAGGTCGGCGCAGAGCGGTACTACGTTTTCTATGACTTCGCCTGCTGGTAGGGAGACGCCGCAACCTTCTGGGACATCTCTTGCCTACGCATCATCGGTCTCGATGTCGTCCATGAAGAGCTCGCGAGCTGGTTCTCGGTTGAGAAACGAAGTGCACCTTAGCCCAGCCGATAAGCAACCGGTGGATCTGTTCCCTTTTACTCGCGCACGTCTCAATGACGTGCCTTACAAGCAGCATCGTCCTCTAGATGAAGCCCACTTGACGCCAGACGATCTGCGGCGGCAAATGCTGAGTGTTGTTTTTGGATGGGATGATGATATTGAAGGTTTAATTAGGGACGAACGTAGGTTCACCACGAGTCTTTGCAGTCTCCATAACACGAACACCCATCTAACACTGCAATTAGTGAGCCGTCATCCGATAGGGAGCCAGAGCGCAATTCTGCTAGCACGATGGCTCGGAGAATCTGACACAGATCAAATGGTATCTATGATCAGCTCTGGACCGGTTTCTGCCTCTGATTGGATGCTCCTGGCTTTGAGCCAGATGAGCGGTCAAGCGCAAGCAAACAAGGTAGGGCAAGCTTTCGTCCAAAAGCTTTTGGAGATTGGCGACATACATACATCAGCCACCATACTGCTTGGGCTGGGTGATCGGAATGATGCCATCGAAGTCTATGTCTCTCGGAATCATTTTATGGAGGCCATTTTAATGACTTGTCTCTTGATGCCCTCAGACTGGCAACGTCAATCTTATCTTGTCCGTCGATGGGGGGAGTACGTGGTTTCTCATTCGCAGCAGCAGCTCGCAATCCGCTGCTTCATGTGTACAGGCGTCGAGCCTTCAGAACCATGGACATCCCCAACTGCACAACAGGCTACTTCATTTGCTGAATTATTGTCGAGGAGATCGCCTGTTGCATCGCCTGAACCTCCTTATCCGAACCCTATGAGCATCATCCCTCCGCCCACAACGCAATCGAGGCCTTCAGTCGGCAATAGGTTAACTGCAAAAACACCAGCTCTGAAATTGATCACTTCTTTCGACCGACAACCGAATCAAACGTTTAAATTCCCCGGTTTGAAATCGGATGATCGGACACCTACAAATGCTCCTGGGGTCACACCGATTGCTGAATCTGCTGTAGGCGAGTCGGCTCTCTCACCCGGAGGATTGGGGTCTTATCGGCTTAATAACATCCAAAGCATCAACCATGCGATGGCCGGAAGAACAGGCACTCCTGCCTTTACCAGGCCACGTCTTGCCTCGATTGGAGAAACGCCGGTTGATGTGCATCCTCCCACTTTCCCAGCAACTAGTTCACTCTCAAATCAGGCGGGATATTCTTCGTCAAAAGAGAGTGGTAACAATCCAATCACAAATGGTGACCACCGACGCGCGGGGAGTCAAGATAGTAAAGCAGAAGATCTCCTCACACTGCTACCGTCTGCTAGGTATGATCCTGATAAAGAAAGTCACCGACCTAGCCCTCAGACCGCAGTTCAGGCAAGCTCGGATAAATTTGCCAGTATCAAGGGTCTCCCATCTCCGACAGCCGGGGTGTTTGAGGCTCTGAAAGAGCAGTCGCGCAGTCGGAATGGTTCTAGAGACCGGAAGCCGGATGGGTTGCACATCCACTTACCCCTGAGTGAATCATCGAAATCTAGTGCACATGAGATGTCGCCCCAAGTACAAGAGCAAGCCGACGCTTTTGCGAACTCCAGAAGCCCAGCCTCGACATTGAACAGTTTCAAATCGACGAAGAACCCAAGCGTCAGCGGTCGAAGCATAGACCAGTACATCAGTAGCTTAGACGAGGCGAATTTTCATGCAAAGACATACCAAGACAACCGCCTGGAAAGACGGAACGCGGATGATTCAAGTCACGGTTCACGAAGCCGTCGGTCCCGAAACCCATCTCAAGACACGCGAGGCCGACATGAGCATCGTTACATCCAGCCAGCCAAGCGCTCGCCTTCATCCCCTGTCCCAATGTCTCCAGAAGAATTGGCCCGATACAATAAAAGCACCGAGAATCTGGGAGATGCGCGCAAGACAAAAACTCACTCGAAGGCGAGGAGTGGGAGCAACATGAGGAAAGGAAGCTCGCGAACGCGGACATCTTCAGAACGGCGTCGACATCGTTCCTCCAGTCGAAACACTGCAGGCCGTGCCAAGGACAAGAACGACCCTTCGACGCGTGGTCGCAGTATAGACAGGCAAGGATCTAGCGTCCGGTCGTCATCTTCTCCACTTCCAATGTCTCCTGTGGGACAGGAGCATGGACAACGCGTTGATGATATTGAGAGTGCCTTCCGGCTGGTTGCCAGCGATAGAGAACGATTGCGGTCTCATCAGCGTAGCAGCAGCCGTCGACCTGACAGGGGCATCAGTGCGAGGAGAGATCTGTCGCCGGAGTCGAGACGCCCGATAATGAGGTCGAGCAGCCATCAAGGCCGTGAAGGTGAAATTAGCATAGCAGTTGAGCCAAATGGGTCGGGCACACATGCTTCCGGTGAGGAGATGAATCCTTCTAACGGGAAGTCAAAGGCGCCGTCAGACGGAAAGGCTCGTGATCTTGCACATGCACCACATATGGTCCCATTGAGCTTAGCAGAGCAGAGGAGGAAAGAGCTCGCTGCTGCAGAGCTTGAGGCCCGGCGGCTCTCTCTTGCGCGCAATCCTTCGGCACCAAATATCCCCTTCCCTGGCGAGCTGCATCTTTCCAAGAGTCCGATTGAAGATCCGCCGAATCCGTTTGCCCCCTTTGGGCAATGGGCACAGGCAAGAAACAAGATACCGCCGGGTAAACCATCACCGGAATATCCAAGCAGCTCCGACTCGAACTCGTCGCCTTCAGGCGCGCCGGCTGGTCTGCCAGCAACACCAAGGGCGATGCGGCATCCTAAGTACAGCAACGGCTTTGAAGAGGAAGGGGCGCCTGCGGTACCGAATCTCTCTGACAGTACTATCTTATTGTCTGATGCGCGGTATAATGGTGAATTCGAAAGAATTGGCCGTTCAATGTCTGTTCCCATGCCTGAGACTCAGCCGGCCGTCCCTCCAGATCTTCCCCATCATCCAAGATTCAACCCGAATCTTCCACGAAGCCGTTCGACTAGCAGGACTCGCAATACGGGTCATCGCCGAGATGGCTCCCGCGAGATCGGTAGCCCCGGTGGCTTCTCGTATGGCACTTCTCCTCCCGTGACCGTCAGCATAGAAGAGACTATTGAGGGTTCCATGCAGAAACGACCCGCAGAGAACCCTCCCATCCTACCAGAACTGCAACATCTAAATACGCCGCCTCCGCCACCTCCTGCGCCTGTCTCTATCAACGGTGTCTCGCCACAAGACTCCACAGGAATGATTGACATCGCCATCGACAATGAGCACATGGGGAAGTCCCTCCCACGGGCGATGACAGCGGCACCTACAACAACGATCGAGACCCGACCTGGTCTAGAGCGGCGTCGCATGTCGTTCGATCATCACCGCCGTGGCCGAAGCATTAACGAGAGCTTCAGCAATAAGATACGGAACCTCACCGACCGTATGCGGAGTACCAGCCGTGGACCAGGGCCGCGCTCAACAGAAAATAATCTTCCTTATGAGAGCGTACCGATGGTTGAGAATCGAATTTGACCAAGATCTCGCCCAGCTTTATGTGATAGTCTAATGCATTGTCTTTTGATGTTGGAGTTGCATGGCATTTATACGTGATGATGAATGATGACTCTACTCTTCGTCTATTCCATCCACCCTTTACCCTTCTTCATTAATGAATATACATATCCCAATAATCTGCATTATACGATTGCAAATTATACCTGGACCTGCAAAATTTAGTGAGTATGCTCTTTTTCCATGAACCAACAGACCAGAAGTATCCAGGCTACGCAGTTCCTGGAACCGATTTGCTCATTTACATATGTTAGTCAATTTTATGCAAGATAACCAGGGTTTAGATGGGTGCTCCCACCTTTACAGATTTCGGGCTTCTTTTCTGTTTGGAGATTGTCATTGGCATCTATATATCACGTTCTATTTCCTGTTCCTGTGGACTCACAAGCAAGTTGATATCATCCCTACGACGAAAACAGGGAGCTAATGCGGTTGATGTTTGTCTCCTTGTGTCTGGGCTGTTTCCTTAAGTTGAGATTTTCCTCATCTAAATTCTTTGCCCGCGAGGGCGCGTCGAGATAAAAAGTTGTGTTCTCTCTTGATTGATGTATGCACGTTTTGGCATGCTTATGTGTGTACATCCTGTTAAGTAGCACGATGAGATAATTCACTTTCGCAACTGAGACCAAGGACTGGATAAACTTCCGACCTTTTTAGTATTTTAGACAGCATCAGCTTCGACATAGGAATGTGATTCGTTTCATGCTTGTGGACCAGTTATTCAGGAGATCAACATTAAATATGGTGCGTAGGCGATACTGGCGAGTTGAATGACTTTTGGGAAAACCAAAATGCACGAAACATAAGTAGGTACAGTACAATGATCTCATCTTCGAGATCGCTGCTTCGCTCAGAGATTCCGATGATAACCTTTCCATCATATACCATATAGTGTTACAAGGCAAGTCCCAATGCTCCGTGACGATTACCGCCCCCAGCTGTCCCAACCCTTATTTTGACCCCCCGTGCCCGAAGGATCGCTCGAGATGTTCCTCTCCGCTTCAAGTAGCTTATCGAAATCCGACTGCGCCTGCTCCCGCTGCCTGTCCCGATCCCTGTCATCATACCCACCTTGCGGCTCAGACGGCCCTGAATAATGCTCTCGCACGCCGCGCTGCGAGGATGACGAGCCGGACATGGTCTGCTGTCGAATCCGCTCCCAGGCACTTCCCTGGCCGGTCGACCCGTCATCATTCCTATACTCTGGATTCGTGGGACTGGCGTCATCGAAAAGATCGGTTGCATTATCGCTCGACGACGATGACGCCGTCGTGCTCTCATCGCCAAACATTCGAGGTTTGCCCCTGGAATCAGGCAGCGAGCGAGGCTGATCCTGCGACGGCCTAGGATACGACTCTGGATAGCTCGCAACAGCCGCACCGCTAGCCTTGCTCTCGGACTCTCCGTAGCTATCGTGCTCGTGGCTCTCCGCGAACGCGCCGCTCTGTTCCTGCGACGCGTCTTGCCGCATCGCCTGTCTCTCACGATACCGCTCCTGCACGGCCTCGAGCCTCCGCCTTCTCACATCCTCTGGCTTCTGCTTCCGCAAATCCGCGAAGTACCCTTTCAACCTCGGATCGGTCAACGAGTTCTTCCCATACGTGAACGCCGCATAAATCGTCGTGAGCATCCCCGCGCCCGCCGTCCAGAACAACATCTTGAACGCCGTCGCGGCAGCAAACGGCCAGAACATCTTCGGATCCGCTTTTGCAAACATCCTGACCGCCCCCAACATCTGTGCTGGAGACGGGGCAACCCCTTGCTTTTCCTTGAAGGACTTCCTCGCCCGCATGTAGTAAACAGCCGCCACGGCCGTCGCGCCGTACGGTAAGCCCATGCGAGAGTAATACACCGTCCGACTGGTATGTTCGACGAACGCGTCCACCTCTTCCTGCTTCGGCGGGCGCTGGACGAGGACTATAACGTCGTTGATGCGTTTCAGTAAGGACCTGGCGAACCACTCCTTCCAGAGGGTGGTGCCGCCGAAGCCGAAGTACAGTGTGAACGGGTCTGGTTTGACGATGAGCTCGTCTTTCACGCGCAATGGGTAAAGTTTCGCCATGGCGGAGCTGGAGGACAGTGGGCCGGTGTACTCGGAGGACATGGAACCTGAGTTGTCGTCGTAGAAGCTCTGGTCGCCTTGGTTGGGAGGGGCGTCTGCTTGCGGGGAGGCGTCGTCGAGAACCATTGCCACAGGTGTAGTTTCAAAGGAACGGAACAGACGATCAAGACAAAATCCACTTGTATATTCTGATAATTGGGTCTGTGGACCTAGGTAGGTAAGATGAGGGGAAATTGAAAGCTCTGGAGCTTCCGGTGTGGAGGAGATGGAGCATTGAGATCGTGAGGAGCTTGTGGCAATAAACGTGACGTTACGATTGCTGAGTCATCGGATACCATGTCCGACTGTATGGAGTAGCTTTTGATACTCCGTACTTGTACGATCTACACAAAATCCAATTCAGCCTATGCTAGAACTACAGGGACATGCGATTCGAAGAGGAATCAGAATTTCCATGGTCTTGAAAACAATGAAAAAGGAAATTCCTCGATTTGATGGTTTCATGTAACAACTACCCTCTTCTTTTTCGCTGTAACCCACCCTACATACATCTAGCTTGGAGGCTGGACGCATGATCTTGAATTTCCTCCCTTCAAGCAGTCTTCAGTGCTTCACCACTTCAACATGTCCATTACCGTCAGACCTTATCTTCTCCATGATACCCGTCTCAGTCAGATACCTCTCCAGCCCCTTCTCGCCATCCCGATACGCGGCATGTCCACTGTTAATCTTCGCCAGCGAATCCCTGAGGAAGATCTCATAAATGGTGACCCCGAAAATGGTCGCGGGGATATTGACCAGAATCGCGATCCAGGGATACTTGCGGTAACTGAACGCCTCGCCGCCGAAGAATATGGCGGCGACGATGCGGCAGCCGAGATCTCTTGCGAGATTGGTGGAGATGGTGATCGGCGCGAAGCCCCAGACCATAACGCCGTATGCGAGGCCGATGACGAAGGGAGCGCTTTTAGGGGAGACGAACGGGTTGGCAGGGTCGATGGCAGACCAGATTACAATAGCCTGTATCGGGGTATCTGTCAATACTTGCGCTCCATTCTGAGAGAGATACAGGGGGAGGTCGACGTACGATGAAGGAGTCCACGAAGAATTCAATGCTATTGATTTTCACGACAGGTTAGCTCGAGGAACACCAATATGTGCATCGTAGGTCACACTTACAAGAAGAGGAATCCCAGATTCTTCTGTCCTGCTCCTGGAAAGGGTACCAGAATACTGGCAGGACCGGTTGCTGAGACCAGGGGCTGGTGTGCGGCAAGAATTGCGGCTTTGAACTGGGATATCTCCTCCCAATACATACCGACGATCAACAAAGCGGCGAGCATGGACCCAATGATCTGAGAGATTATATCTGTGACCGATTAGTTTGGTGTCGACGAAAGGCTTACTCGGGCGACTTACAGTGAGGCACCTTCTTCCAGGGAAAACCTTGCCTGCATGATGTGAGAAATCATCGGAGATTAGCCAAGTTCTGACTGTTGAAGAATGGTATCAAAGGCGCTTGGTCGCTTACCAGATCGCAAAACAGATTGTAATTGCTGGATTGAAATGGCCACCTGATGTGGGAGCAGCCACGACAATGGCGAACATAATACCCAGAGCAAATGCCAGTCCGATCTGGAAGAAGCTGCTGTATGCCACAACTCCCAATTGATTCTCCGCATTGATGACGAAGCTTGCTACCGATGAAACACCAGAGAACCTATTAGATGAAAGATAACATCAGAGATCAGCCTTTGGGCTTCTGGACGATCGCTGAAAAGCAGCCACATTTATGTTGCGTTAGCATTGGGGAACTTACACATAGAAGAACACACCCATCGCTTCGGCTACACATTCTCGAATGATCCGTGGACGTTTCTGTTCGAATTCCAAGGTCCGCTGAGAGACTGGCTTTGCTGGGAGATGTCTGGTTACATGCCGTCTCAAGACTTCAGATAGACCAATTTCAAGGTCCGGTTGGGTTCGCGAGCGACTGAGCTGGTCTTGGGACGCCATGATCAGAGAAGCTGAGCGAGCAAAGCTGGGATATCAAGGCAGAATGAGGAAAAGACAAGAATGGCTCGAGAAAGGGTGGTCTACAATTGATGAAGAATGCTCAACGCCAGCCCAATGGCTATCGAGTTCCACTATATAGCACATACAACAGAAGGGGAAATTCTCCCCCTTTTTAAAGACCAGGTAACCTATCCCTACACTATCGCCAATCGGCAGTCTGTCCTCAAGGAGGGGGGTAAAAAAAACAAGTTGTCAACCTGGGGATAAGATTCCGTGCTCTACACAGTACAACCAACATCAGTGGCTGTTTTGGCACAAGCTCAACCACCCGTGGGTGGCGCATTGGCACGGTCGGTAGTAACGTTTGGGTAGAGACCAGAGAAGGCGCTCGATAGACACCTGCCTAGTTCTCTCTAGCCAGAGTTAGTCCGGGGTAAGCTCTGGGATGGCGTTGCGGCGAAAGTACACTGTGTGAGCCAAATAAAGCCTCATATGGCGTAGGTTTCGGAGACTTTTCTCGCATTTTGAATGAAAGATTGATTTCAGCATTCGAAATGACTGGAAGAAACCAGAATATTTCCTCGTGGGTCGTGAGAAAATGGAGATCTTCTTCCCCAGAATACCCAACATCAATGGGTACGGGGCATCTCCAGAATCACAGAATCGTCCAGTGTTGTCTGGGGCAAATAGTATGGAGATGGTGGAGACCAAATGGATTCAATTGTACGCTGTGTAGCAACGTGGATCCTTTTCGCGGAGGGAAGTCCAGCAGAGCCAATGAACCTGCCATGAAGACTGCACAGCCCGTTAGGGGCAATTGCTAATCCCCGAAGGTTATTCTCTTGATCGTATTGTGTTGGGTAAGATGGAATTTGTCAAATAGCAGTTGTCACTCTGATCGACGTCCGCGTGCATCATCCGGCTATGGCGTGCGGGGTCGCGGGGGCATCATCGCGAAAAAATGGAGAATTGCCTCGGATGTTGGAATTTGGCCAGGTGACTCGCCTTTCAACAGGGCCAGACCTCAGCGCGAGGACTGCTAATCTCCGAGTCCAGAGCTTTGGGGACAGATTCGCTTATGTTCTAATGTTAGTAATTCCAAGGGGGTTTCGATAAAGGCGAACCTCAAGTGGGCTGGTTATTAGTGCATCCATTGACGCGAGCAAGAACACTTCAGTATATAGTCAAAGCACATAAAATGAATTTGGAACTACATATTGCATCGAACTCCAAGAGATGTTGTTAGTTTCCGCAACTCTTCGGACCCGAATTTTACCACTTCTCAACATATGGCCGCAAATCGAGCTCAAAAGCAAACGTGGTCCGCGGCTGAGTATGCAAGTGCCAGTACGAATCCGCAATCTATGGCAATTGACTATTAGTCCTCTTTTCTGTTTGACAACTGGCCTCAACTTACCGCTTCCGGACTGAGCTTTGCGTCTGGATGCTCGAACTTGAATCCTTTAGTTCTGGGAATATCAATCACGCCATCGATAATGACATGAGATACGTGGACACCCTTGGGTCCGAACTCTCTCGCCAGCGACTGAGCCAATGCTCGCAGCGCGAATTTCCCACTGGCAAACGTCGCAAAGTATGCCGAGCCTTTCAAACTGGCAGTCGCGCCAGTAAAGATCAAGGTAGGTGGATAATCCAGCCCTGTTGCCTGCAGCAGCAGGGGTAAGGTGCTTTTCGCGAAGTTGAAAGCTCCCTTGCTGTTGATTATCGAGTTTAGCTCGCCATCAAAACCAAACAAAAACACTCCGCAGACACATACCCCTGACTCTCAAAGCCGCTGGCAAACTCCTCCTCGGTCAGCTCGAGGAATGGCTTCCTCACAAATCCACCGCCAGGATTGAAAACCGCTGCGGCGAGGACCGCACCGGAAAACTGCTTGGAGATCTTGTCAAAAGCAGCCTGCACACTCTTTGAGTCGGACAGGTCGGTGCTAATGCCATAAGCTTGGCCGCCTCTGGAATTGATCTCGTCTACGACGGGCTCATAGTTTGCTGGGTTTCGCGCAAGCAGCACGACAGGATACGCTTTGGCAAATCTCCTAGCCACAGAGGCACCCTGCAATTGATGTCAATTTCTGGAGTGATGGATCGAATTGAAGCACTCAAGGTACATACCGTGCCCGCGCCGACACCAGCGATGATCGCAAACGCCCTGGTAGCCATGGTGGTGTGCAATGTTCAACAGACGGGAGTAACAGTACAATAGACAATTGGTATCGTACTCACAGATGTGAGAAGCGAATTGAGACAGGTCGAGATGCGTACTTTGACTTGGGGGTGGCTGTTTCCGAGCGCGACCTGCTTAGAAATATCAACTCCAATCATTCTTGCCGACGATCAGTAATCGCTCGGCATGGTATCATTGCTTTGCAATCTCGCGACATTTGATGCGTTTGCCTCCTATAGAGCTCGCAGTCAGAGGGAGTCATCGCGGCCAACTAACTAGCATAGTCAGCATTGAGCATGATATGTACAAAAGTATGAATGAATTGATAATCCAGCGGTTGCGTAACTGCATCACTTTTCAAAGTCACGATCGGCAACCATTGACAGCCTAGAATCTCAGGTGTCGATGGAGCTCTTATCGATAAGCCGCAGGACCAACCATTTCTCCGATTGATTTTCTGCGAGTCTCAAAAGCTTCTTGAAGAGCTGATGATTTACTACAACTGTATTATGGTTCCGTTTATACTATACAGTACTCTTTAGAAAATTACATAATATCATTCCAACATGTCTGGAAACCCAGGAGAAGACTCTATACTCAGCGACCTATGCACGATATGGTACGTTCTCGCAAATGTTGCGATGATACCTCAATTCGCGTCATGATACTGACGTCTCTCAAATGCAGCCACATAAATCCGCCGAAATACCGCTGCCCCCGCTGCTCAACACGCACATGCTCCCTTCCCTGCTCGCGCCGACATAAGCTATGGTCCCAATGTTCCGGCGTGCGCGACCCGGCCGCATATCTCCGCCGCAGCGAGCTCGCCACGGAAGCAGCGTTCGACCGGGACTTCAACTTCATCACGAGCATTGAAAGGCGGCTCGAGCGCGCGGAGCGCGATGCAGAGAACCGCGGGATCCCCCTTGTCCATGACCATCAGGAGGCGGAGACAGAAGGTTCCGGCTTCGGGGGAGGGAGGAAGAGAAAAAGGCCGAATGAGGGGCTGGTCAAGGGGGAGGCTGCGTTTCTGCGAGGAGCGGAGAGTGCGGGGGTGGCAGTTGTAAGGGCTCCGAGGGGGATGTCGAGGAATAAGTTGAATACATCGAAGTGGCATCCGAAGTGAGTTGATGATTCCTGCGAGGCCGGGGTGCCAAAAAAACATCTCCGGGCTTTTGCTTCTTGTTGATTGACTGACTGAATCGTCTTGGTTTTCTCTTCAGAAGCAAATGTCTCAGTTGGACAGTTGAATGGATTATGCCTACCGGGGAGAAGAGAATGAGAAACTTCCTAGAAACCTTCAGTATCGCTGACGCTTATGATCGTCTCAATCCTCCTCCCAAGGACGAGGAATCGAGTGCACCGCAAAGCCAACAACAGCAAGAACCCAAAGCGAACGATTCGAACAGGCACGAGGATCTCAAGGACGAGCACACAGAACCGGCTCAAGCACAAGATCAATCGGAATCCACAACCAAAGAATTACCTTGTTCCGCGGCGGAGACATCATCCCACCAACAACAAGTAGAACCTCAAAGCAATGATCAACCCGCACCATCTACACCCTCAAATGGAACAACACAGCAAACTATTATTCCCCCTCATCGTGATGTATACTTCTACCTTCACAGACCTCGAACTTCTACGAAACAGCCTGTCCTCGTCCCTCTCGCGCCAAGTATGGCCTTTACTACTGCATTGCGTGACCGAACGGTTCTGGAGTTTCCCACTCTTTACGTCTTACATGATTCTCCAGAAACACTGCTTGCCGGAAAGGACAACTCAAAATTCCTATTGGAGGAGGAATACATACGTACCCATCAGCCTACCGAGGAAGCGTCAGTATCGATGGAGGGGACGGAAAGACAGGAAATAGAGGACGACCGTCACGTCGGCATTGAGTCCGGGTCTAGGCCTGTTGATTTGGGAAATGTAGATGAGAAGAAGGTTATGGAGGTGCTCAAGCAGGATCTGCGCGAAACTGTATCTGCTGCGACTACTCATTGAGGACTGTCGTGCCCATTTTTGTATATATATCGAATTCATGAATCGGAGAAGACAGAGCAAGCTGATACCGTACGCAAGCAAAAGAGCAATCATAGGCCATATCCGACAAGGGAGACCATGTCCCATCAAGAACCTACTTACTGTGAACCATCAGTCTTGCGGGCGAAACCTCGATACACTTTATGCGTTGGCAGACTTGCAGCTGTATATTAGCATTCGATGGGGAAATCTGAATTCTCTAGAACTGCCTTGCGGAGCGCAACCACCAAAGGCATCAGGAAGGGAGGCTTTGGAGAGTGAGCAAATATGCGCTGAATGACAAGGAGAGTCGTGGCACTTCCAATACAGTCTATACAATTAGCATGGCATCCCGAAAGACAGTTCCACTCTAGACCGGCTCATCGTACGTATTTAGGTCCGCCGAGGGCAATAAGGAAGCCGTGTGCAATATGGACGATACGTTCAGGGATGGAGTTCGCCGCCGAAACTTGTCGACTTGTAAGCCGGGATGTTCGACGAACACCGCTACTGGTTCAAAGGGCAGTCAACCAAAGACGTTCCATGTACGAAACCAAATAAACCAAAACTCCAATCAAAATGACATTGACATATCTAGAAATCGCCATAAATCTCAAATGCAAACAGTGGGTATCTTCCTTCCCTGAAATGCAAAAAAACGCCTTATCTATGTCGAAAAGATCATAACAAGTGGTGCAAGATCATGCGTTCCGTAGCCTGGAACAGTCATCAGGCAGGCGCAGTTTTTCCATGCAAGTTGCAGCCAGTAGATAACTGGCAGAAGCTCGTGACTAGTCGTCAAAGTCAAAGCTCGAGACATGGATAGGACGCAGATACACTTGATGATGGAACATGTCCCCATTCAGATGCACGTGGTGCTGGCGACCTCCTCGTTGGAGACTTATGACAGCCTTGGCGTATCTGGGAGGTGTTACCGGAGATGCCCTCCTCATGATATCACTGGGAGAGTCTAGGAGCATTCGACATGCTCCGCAACGCGGGATGGGATAGTGTACTCATCGTCGTTTCACGAAACAACCACTGAACTCGTCGTTGGACTGGCATCACCCGGAGTATCTGGGGTCGAGGGACGCCCCCTCCCTGCAACCGGCGAGACAATCTCAGTTGCAATGGTGTCAGGAATAGTCCTAATATCGTCCTCCTGAGCTGCGTCAGCCACTCCTTTCCCACTCCGGAAACTAGCTTTGGACTCGGTAGGCGACATGTTGAGCCGTTCGGATCGACTCGGTTTCAGCTTGATGCGACCCTGCTCTAGGGCACGAAGCAAAGTCCCAATCTCCTCCGAGACGATCCCTCGAAGCTTGCTCATCGCGTCGTCTGATGCATCAGAATGAGGATTCCAGCCAAGCTTGTCCGACTCCTCAGAAGTCAAAGACTTCGATTCAAGAGAAGGACCGCCCGTGACAAGTCTGTGCAAGGTGGTGGGCGAGACATTGTTGGGACGACGCGGCATTTTGACTGGTTTCTGCTTGGAACTCGTCACGGATACAACTTCCTCCTGAGGACGCTTGGGAGGGCGTTGGATATGAGAATGTGGGCCCTCGCCAACCTCGTTCCGAATCTTGTAGTAGACCAAGCCGAGAGTGGCAGCGAGCGCCTGATGTGCGGCCTCCGGGTACTGTCGAACGGCCTCTGCACGAGTCAAGTTTGACGGAATATCGCTCGAATCGCTTAAATCACTATCGACTTCGAACATGCTGTCGGATTGATGCATGCGGCTCCAATACTGATATCCTCCAAGCTTGTAGAATTCTGCCAGTTCGACGAGTCGATTGACTGAAAATATGGTTAGCACATTTCTTGACTATTGTTACTCACATAATACTCACTTCGACTTCGCTTCTTCAGACACCAGAAACGCCAGACCGTACGGGGAAAGTACTCTGGCCACTCGAGGGTGCCATCATCCTGAATCATCGGGACAGTAGTAATCGGTGCATGGACCGTGTGTGCCAGGGAGTTGAAACGGACGCGCTCCATGTGCTTCATTTGAGATTCCATCAAGGTGAAACGGTTGAAGACGTTGTTGAGATGCCGCGATGTCTCATGTTGCAACGTGATCAAATCGGTGCGAAGTTGACTGATGGCTGCGTGAAGCTTGCTGATCTCCACTCTGCAACCACAGACATCGGTTTGGAGCTGCTCGAGATCGGCCTGGACCTGGTCCACGCTCTTCTGTAGACGGTCGACGTCACTGCGCAGGTACGTCGTCTCTGTGCCCAACTGGCCGATGCTCGATTTAAGCTGGAAGACTCCTGACTTGAGCTGGTCGACGTCGGTCCGCAGAGCCACCACATTCAAGTCGATTCGGTTGGATATCGCACGCTGAGTCTCGAATTCCCGACGGATGTACTCATCTTCGCGGTTGCGGCGATCAACATAACCATCCTTGGTCAGCACGGTTGAACGCAATTCCTGCACACGAGAGTCGAGGAGGTTGATGCGGTCGTGGATGTGAAATAAAGCGGGATCGGATGTCGCAGGTGGAGTGACTTCTCTCCGGACAGAGAGTCTTGGGCTCGACACAGACATGGAGATGCTCGAAGTCCGTGACAGACTCCTTTCTAGGGTGGCGGCCATGACGGACAGTAGTGAGTGTATCGATGGCGAAAATCAGGAAACAGAGGGAGCCTGGATAGAAGGCTGTCTAAATCTAAGTCGACGATGCGAGATCCATGACACTTTCGAAAGGTGAGTGATGTGGAAGTGGGAATGGGAATTGGGAGATGGACGGGGGGCAATTCCCTTTACTGGAGGGAAATGGGAGGGAGACGAAGACACCTGTTGCGTGTTGTGCTGTTGTGCTGGTGTGTGTGGCAGGACTAGAGTTGGCAACGACTGGTGCAACATCATCCGTGCATGATGCAGGCGTTCCAGTCACTTTCAACTCTCACAACTCGCTGTCTAATCATTTATCTCTGTTGTCCAAGATATATCTGCTCAAGGCCTACATTGTGACTGTGACTCGTATATCATATTTAATTATCCAAAACGACCAGGTAGAAGGGGATGAAACTGATGATCATCAAAGGAGTTGTTCTGTTACCGTCTCTGACAATACCGTACAATGAACGCCATTGCTCTTGGCATGCAGCACCGGATCCAGCTGACCCGTGTCAGCCAACCGATCTCTCTCTGATTTGTCGCCACCGCATTCCAAGGCTGCCCAAGAACTATCGATTGGCTGACAGAAAATAGAACACGCGCTGGCCTGACACAGTACTACTGCCTGATCCGGTTTACCCAGCATCGTCGGTCGGTCTTATGGTTCTGGTATTACCTTACCTGGGAACAGATGTATCCATCGTCTGAACAAGATCTACTCTGTATATCTACTCCGTATAGTACTAGTCAACATCCAGGGATATGAAGCTTGAAAAGCTTTATCAAGAATGTCCCTACAAATGATTCCACTGACTGATCACTCGGATGAATATCAGTGATATTTATACAACATCTGACGGTTCTCATAGACATTACTCGAAGTACTAACAGCAACTTCTCTGAGGGTACTGAAGCAGATATGTGTGTTTATAGCCCCAAGAGAGATGCCATTGCCAACAACTCCGAGTATTCAAGGCCGCTGGCTGCCTGGATATCAACCTCAGTTGTCGATCTTAGCCTTCTATGCTGGAGACGAAAGGTCACAAGTATCCTTTCCCCAAGTGAAATTCTTCCAGTTCACGACAAGGCAGGAATCCTCGAGAGGAGCGCCTACCAAATGAGAATGATAGAAACACATTCATCGAGCGAAATCTCAGGCCAAAGACTCACCCGGAGATGCTCCTTGACTCGACCAACCCTCATTATCTTTATCGCAGACTGACTTATTCTATATACCCCGCCGTCCGATCTCTCGTGCAAAATGAGAGCAAGCACACTCTCCCTCCTGGCCAGCCTCGTCTATCTCACTTCCATCGTCCTGCAACCCGCACAAGCATGTTTCTGGCCTAGACCAAAGCCCAAACCAAAGCAACCAGAGTGTGACTGTTATGTCGTGTCGGGACCAGAACCAGGCTACTTCCAAAACTATCAGTTCTGGGATTTCCGAGACGTACCGTTCCCCGATGAGGACGTCGATGGCCATAGCGAGGGCGACAGCGACCATGACAACAACGCTGAGAAGAAACACATGAAAGGTCGTCGCCAGCGTGCGATCCTCCTCTCCGAAACACCGTTCGCAAAGGACTGGCATATCCAAAACTGGCAGCGGAAGGGATCCAAGATCTACCCCGTCCCCATGATCAACTCCGGGAAGAATGTCTTCATCACGCGAAACCCGGAGCACGGCCGGAACTCGACTTATCTCGTCCTGCGGACTATCCGCTTCGAGAACTTTGCCTCGACGGCCGAGATAGATAGCCGCGTTCACAATATCTTTCACTGCAGCGTTCGAGTTCGTTTTCGAATCATGGCGCCTGATGAATCGGTCATCGGACCATCCTGGGAACGACAAAACGCTTCGGCTATTCCAGGCACGGCAAATTCTCTGATGGGACCACCTAACGCACCAAAACGGCCACCGAGCGGCGCCTGCGTGGGCATCTTCACCTATCACTCAAAGGACTGCGAGTCCGACATTGAGATCCTCACGTCCGACCCGACCAATCGCATCCGCTACGCCAATCAACCAGACTACGACCCCGTCAGGGATATCATGATTCCCGGATCCAGTACCATCGCAGACATCCCCGTGCCGTGGACCTCGTGGTCGACTCACCGCTTAGACTGGTTCCCCACCGCCTCGCGATGGTACGTCGAGAACCAACTCCAGGATACAAAGACCTATCAGGTCCCTGACAAGGGGAGCATGATCGCCCTGAACCTATGGAGTAATGGTGGCGAGTGGACCGGCGATATGAAGATCGGGGAAAGCGTGCACATGGCCATCGAGTGGATTGAGATTGCGTACAACGTTTCCAGTGAGACGAGAGATGTTTCCCCTGCGGATATTCCCTTCATCGGCCAAGGACACATGGACCAGAACTTCTTGGCCGCCGGTTCGCTGAGGGACTTGGCGAATGCGACGATGTCCAAAGAGTGCAAACTTGCTTGCAAGATTGATGAGATGAATCACAAGAAGACTGCAGGGGCTGTACCGTTTTCGTTCGATTCCTAGACTAGACGACCATTCTGTACAGAGAATACGTATGTATAGGCTTTCTAGTTGTCAACGCCGTATCCTTCGAAGATATCAACTACCCTCTTCCATGATCGCGAATGTTTCTTCTTCGACGTAGGATATTCTCGATTGATACCGTCGGGAATTTGGGAACGTGAACAAAGTAGACTGTTGGCAAGAAGAGGGAGAATAGCAGCCTCATCCAGCGAATGCTCGGTTGCTTTTTCTCATCGTGTGGCAGAGCCCTGGTCGTGCTTTTCGCTTCGCTCAGACAAGCTTGATGTACCATGTTCTCTCTTACTGCTGCTCAAGGACCATGAGTAGTTCAACAGTCACAGTCATCTTCACATGCATAACTTGAGATCTTCATTCCAGGCAGACCAGTGGATTCAGACTCAGAGCTACAATCACAGCAGGACTCGTGAATTTAACACCGTATATAATAGAAGTGCCATTAAATCTGTGACAAAGACAGGAGAGATGTGTTTAAAATACATGCTATTTCATCCCTTGCATCTATTCATATGCAATGTTCTATCCAGACAATCCAAGAATCCAAATTGCTCAGGAGCATAAGCTTCAACTGACGGGGTATCACAGGGCACATGTGCCAGACTCAATGAACAATACAGGAAAGACTGATCCGATCGCCATAACCATTCATACAGGGCATCAAACCTGAGAAAACAAGAAGATCAGGAACAAACGAAGAAGGTATCACAGACCACCATTGGAGACAAATTCCCCCTCAAAACCACCATTCCTGAGCTCGACACAGATTTTCTTGCGTAGGATAGTTGTGTCCCTTGCTCCATAGGAGAGGGGGTCAATGTCGAGCGGGACTGCTTTTGCAGTGGAAAGCAGGAAGAAAAAACAAGAAAGACAAAGACTAAAGGAAACAGAAATACAATAATCGAAGATAGAATATACAGAAGAAGGCCGCCGATGAAGACCAGGTGAAGAACAAATGGGGCATACAAAAATATCCACCTGGTCTTCGCCAGCGGCCATGGAAACAACGTAAAAAAGAAAAGAAAAGGATGGGAGGATTGGGGGATTGGGGGGCTGGGGGGGCAATTACAAACGCCCCCCCGGGGCAATGAGCCCCCCGTTTATGAGTTCTGCGCAGATCTTTCTGCGCAAGACGGGGGTGTCTTGCGCCCCATAAGACATGGGGTCAATGTTCAAGGCAACAGCCTTTGCGGTGGAAAGAAGGAAGACTCCGCAGTCACTGCCATTGTCCTGCTGAGGGGAGCTAGAAGGCAGGACAGTCCAATCTTCTTCGACATACAATGTGCCAAGCTCTTCTTTCAGCCAATTTTTGATGACGGAAACATGGCGCTCGGAGAGAGACCCGAGCGAGTCGAAGTGTTCGATAGTTCTGGCGGAGGGTTTGACAACAATGAGAGTCCAGTGATTGATGTTATGGACAGGAATGAAGACGGTGTCCACATTCAGAAGTTCCTGACCACCGATTTTGGCACGCGTCGCCCATCGACGGACAGACTCGTATCCCTTGTCGCGAAGGTTGGAAAAGAAGAAGGTGTTGAACGCATGGAAGCGAGGCGCCTGACGTCGTCCTGCATTTCCGGTAGACTCGCGCAAGTACTCAACGATGAGAGCCAAATAAGCATTAATCACCTCATCATTCAGCCATTGCAAACGTGTGTAACAAGTAGCGAGGTCTTTCTTGGTTAAGGCTTCTCCGGACAATGCCGCAGCAACTTGCTTGTTATCAGGAAATGCCATAACTCGTGAAAGTTTTTCTTCCCACTCAGCAGAAAGTGGGCGAACAGCGGGTCCTTCAAGTCTGGCACGAACGGGAGTTTGCTCCTCCTGTCTCTGCACTTGCTCTTCCTGTCTCTGCGCGGCTTCTATCCTTCTCCACTCGTTGGCGTAGATCGATTCTGTGCGGCCTGGAGGAAGTTCTTGTGGGTGTGGATAAAAGAGACGGACGGCAGAGACAGCTCGTCCCATTGGGAATTCTGATTGGAGCCAGCGATTAAATTCAGCATCTGCAGCATTTCTCCGTGCTTCTTCAGTGGTGACTCGCGTATTCAATTCGGATTGCAACTGACCGGCGACTTCGACGTCGGCAGCGTCAGCGCTCGGCAGCGGAGTTTCGACGCGTCCTGACACAGGACTAAGGTGGGGAGCGAGGTCAGTAGTGACAGACAGTTCAGTTTCAGTCTGGACGGTCCGATCGCGATGCTTTCCTTTTGCCAGCTTGATCTGATCACGATGCTTTCTTCCGGCCACTTTGGCCTCCTTGGCCTCGCCGATGCCCTTGATGTGCTTGAGTTTCTTGGTCTTCTTGGTCTTCAGTTTCTCAGGCTTTTGCACCACGCTTTCTGCGCTTGATGGCTGATGAACTGTATCGGCCGCAAATGTAGCGGAATTCTCAGTAGTCATGGCAGGGAAGTCTGGCACGTCAAACGACAATGCCGGAAACGTGAAATCGTTGGCTGTCAATCGGCCTCTGTCCCGTCGCCATCTTTCGCTTCGGACGCGCTGTCGTTGTTCCTCAGATAATCTGCGCAGGCTTGCTTGCTGAGGAGATCTTCGCAGGCTTAGTTGCTTAGGAGTCCTTGCTGGAGCAGACGCTGGCTGACGCGGTGCAACAGGATCACGGCGAACAATGAGCTCAACAACCCGTCGCTTGACGGAATCTGTAACTTCTATTGCCGTCCGTACAGCAGTAACAACGGTGTGTCTCATTGGACTGGTTTGAGTGATGAATGTCCTGATGGTACTGCAGAGAGATACCCAAAGAGAGTTCTGAGAGGTGCTTCCCGACTGGTTATTTTGCAGGGCTTCAGTGCCTGCAACTGTATGATACACCGAGTCGGAAATTGGAGAGTCCGGCCAGCTGCCGGGAATCGACTGGTGCGCAGCATCTCCGGAGAGGCTAACACTTTGCTCACGACGAACTTCATGAGCACCTGTTATCGCTTGATCGTCTGACTCATGGATTGATCGTTTGCGAGACGAGGAAGGCTGAGTGCTCAGGAGAGAGCGGGTAACAGCACGATTTGATGAAGAGGAAATGTTAGAGGTGCCAGTGTTGCTCTTTCCGAAAAGCCGTTCTCTATTGGCAGCACGCACCGCCGGCGGGTGGATCACGAGCTTTTTCAAATTCGAGGCTCTTGTAGCCATAGGAATATGAGGCGGCGAATCAAATGTGCCCAACGATTGAGCAGGGAGGGTGTCGAAAGTCACACGCTTGGCGCGAGAAAATTTGTCGTTTCCAGGTTTTTGGAAAGACTTGTTGACGGAGACGCCGCTTGCACCTGGCTGCGAGCGTCCAGCATTTGCAAAAGACGACAGATGAGATTGAGAATCGGCAGTAGAAGTAAGAGGGGTCGTCATTGGCAGCGGTACAGCGCTGCGACGGAACTGATTTTGTCCAGTGTGGAAAGAATTGTGGACGGAGAGGAGGCCACTTCCACCTGGCTGTGAGTTCATCACTCCAGGCATGTTCAAAGATCTTTCGCGTCCAGCATTCGCAAAAGACGAAAGAGATTGAGAGTGGGCACGTGCAGTAAGAGGGTTCGAAATTGGTACAAGGGCGCGAGAGAGCTGGTTTTGTCGAGCATGGAGAGAAGTGAAGCCAGATCTGTTGACGGACCAAATCCCGCTTGAGCCCGGCCGCGGGATGTTCAACGCTCCAGAGATATTCAACGGTTTGCGGACTCTGCCATTCGCAACAGACGAGAGGAGAGAAGTAGAATGGTTGGCAGCCGCAGGAGTAAGACGAGTCGCCTTTGGCTGAGTTTTAGCCTTGTGACGAGTGTAAGAGTTGAGGTTTCGATGTTTTCCGAAAGTGTTGGCTGGCACGCGCCTCGTGGTATTGTCGGGAGACGTGAAGATCGAAGTAGGACGATTTTCAAGAGCCAGAGTAGACTGAGCGAGGAATGAAGTAGACTGGCTGTTTGACTGAGGCAGAAGAGAGATGGGGTGGTTGTTCGCAGGACGAAGAGATGTACTCTGCCGATTTGCAGCAGGAATGGGACTGATGTCCATGGGATCGCCTGGGCTCTGCGTCTGCAGAAGGGCGCTATTGTCGTGAGAAGTCATGGTTTCTTTGTCCGACTGCGCAGCCGTCACAGGAACAAACGACATCCTGAACAAAGAAGATTGTGAAGTTTTGATAGTAGATTGCGCTTGAGAGCAAGTAGAGCGAGATAGATTTGAGTCACAAGACCTTTTTGAGCGTGTGCTGAGAGCTTGAGAGCAGGTAGAGTTGCGAAGGTAGAGACGAAGATGAGTGTGTGAAGGGAAGATGGAGAAGAGAAAAAGTGGGAGGACGAGCGAGAGACAGAAGAAGGCGAGAAAAGAAAGTAAACAAGAGTCAGTCTCCATGGAAGCTTTCCATCCTAGATAACCGTGAAGCGCTCCCAAAACAACAACGAGGAGGGGGAAGGTGAAGCTGTCGAGCGCTGGAGTTGCTGGGCAGCTTCCCAGAAAATCATGATAATCGATAATGCTAAGTTACGCAAGAGCAGATGGAGTGGCTGGAGCTCCGTGGCGTTCACCGCCTGCCACACGCCAGGCAGTCACGTGAAGATAACACGCTCTGGTGGCATGTGCCCCTCCTCCCGTACAACAAAGGCTGGCGTATCGAATACAATTAAAGTCTAGAACGGAAAGCTCCATATATATGTACAAGAACGAAGTAACTATGCAATCGATTAAACTCGTGATCTCGTCCAGCGGGCTGAACGCCGACCGTATCAAATCACCCTCCCGTCCAACCGAGGTGATGCTAATTGCCGACTCCAAGCCCGACCAACTCAAACAGAATGGGGCTGCCTTCTACAGCAATCCAAGCAATTCCTGTGTAGAGATGATGATCAGTATGCAAAGAGACACTGACGAGGTCGGACATTTCCACATACCTGAATATACAATCAATTTGGTCACAACCTCTACATCATACCGCACCCGGGGCTTCTTGATCAAAGAAAACATTTCTGTCGCGTCGGTGTCCTCTGAATGCTCGAACGGAGAGGCTTGAGAGATTTGAGCCTTGCCATCGCTACCCGCTACCATCGTGACGGGGCTATAACGCGGATTTCCAGTGCCCATCATATGCTCATACTCATTGAGCTTGGACGAGGCACGTGGGAGCGGAGCAGGTCGTCCGTCAGGAACCGGCTTTGTCGTCTTACGATCAGGTTCTGCCGCTGGAGGTGCTCGAGCGCTATGTGAAAATGATAGGTTTTCGCGTCTGCGTTTTTCACGGTACGCCAGCGTCTCGTATGCGTCTGCTTCCGACTGCGGGCCGATGGACACAGCCCGTCGTCTGGGATGGCGGATTGTGGTCAGAATGGAAGGAATCTCGGAGAAACTGGGGAGCACGTCGTGATCCTTGAGGTGGGTCGGGACTTTTTGATATTGTCTTCCGAAACGTCAGTTGACCGATGCCCATCATGGGGGAAAGGGGAGACTTACGAAGCCCTGGTGAAGAACCTGCGCGGAAGAATCAGGCCCACTTTCTCCAGGCCGCGGAAGATCGGAGGAAGGATGCGCAGCAGCGATGGCTTCATGACCTCTCGCCAGGATAGGATCAATAGCACTCCCAAAACAATCCGCAGCACAGTCTTGAGCCAGCCCAAACTTTCGAACCGATATGGAATGGTAGCCGGTGTGGGATCGGCCCACGCGATACTTGACCGCGCAAAATGCCAGTAGCCCACTTCAGCGCCAATCATCACGGCCGCAAAAGCCACACTATCATCAAAGCAGGGGCAATCATCTGCGGGTTCAGGGTGGATCCGAACCAAGGCCAGGATAACAAGCACCACGATGACCACTTCCTTTCCATTACCGGAGACAATGTACTCGTCAAAGCTCTCTCCGTATGTATACTGCACGAAAGCAATGAATGCGCCAAGCAAGCAACCGATCACAACGTCGAAGAATCCATGCATGCCACAGTATAGGCGGCCTAGAACGATTGAGACGACATAGAGATAAGTCAAAGCTTGAAGGATGAAATTGACGCGGGGACTAAGCGTTGACTCGGGCGAATTGAGAAGAGCCAGCGCGTAGACAGCGACTGAAACCGCATTTGTCGAATGCGTTGAAGGAAACCCGTACTCTAGGGCAGCGGAGCCTGACATAGTGATTCGTTGTAGCGGCGGCGATAGCGGTCGTGGAAGGCAGAGCAAGTCTTTGATGAACCCGCTGAAGAAGACCCCGGAAGCCAAGACATGTACCATGCTAGCGAGACAGATGTCAATTTCTCCCCGTTGCGGACTTCTTCTATCGCATTGACACTACTTACCCCCGTCCTAGACTTGTATATCCGCACCAGAAGAGAATTGGTAAGAATATCATGAAAAATGTATGAGTGCCGAGATTTGCCGTGAATGCGAAATAGGAATCCAGAGCAGGAGTACGGATTTTCTCCTGGAACCATGCTAGGTACGGTGTCTCATATCGAATCAATGGAATGAGTTTCTGGCGAGGCCAGCATCGCCATGGAGGGAGTTGGTTTCGATCTTATCAATTGCGACAGAGAATAGGAATTAGCATGCAGTCATCCATGACAAGACCAATGCCACTTGGATTGGGTCCAAAGGGGGATTTTTTGGGGGTGTCTCGCGATAGCTCTTACAGTGATCTAGGCTTCTGTTTCCAGCATCTAGCCGGTCCTTTACCCCCTTACCCATCCTGTCGGTGGTCGCGCTTCTGATGATAGTGATTGCAGAGCGGCCCTCCCCATAGAGCTCGAGTCACTTGAGCACTTGGATCCGTAATTGACAGCGTGCATGCGATAGACTAGCCTGTCTGACTGATCATGAGGAACGAACTTCTTCGATCTGAGGGGAAAGAATTCGAACACGGTAGCTGATAGAGCACTAAATCCATTAGTGGCTGCCAAAAAAACAGCTCCCGTCTCTCTCCAGAGGCTAAAGCTTCAAAGTGGCCCATGCGGCAACAGGGGCCTCGGTGCAGAGAAGTTGTGCGCTTAGTCATGTTGACAAGATGTTAAGTTAGGGTAACTCAGTTAGGTGACTGTATGGAGTATGCTCAGCAGCACAGTAGGAACCATGTCATTCAAAATTATAATATGATTGATTGTCTTGATGTTGCAATTTACAGTGGACTTCATGAATTCCGTGTGTGTCTAGATCTTCCTGATATTGAATTCCGTGGTTGCTTCGTTCCCAGTAAATGCATGAAGTACAACTCGGATGCACGTGTTACTTCGAAATATATATTCACATGCAACTCCAACCATTTTTCCAGTGGACAACCATCTTGGCTTTGAGGAACATTAGGTCCACGTTGTAAAGGTTACCTTTTCCAATACTCCCAGATGCTGAGATCCAATTGCTCTTGAATCTAGAGTGTTGCAGAATAATCCAAGGAGTTGCACCTCAAGGCGGCCATTGCACACACAAATTTCTGTGTTGCCTCGACGGCAGATTGCACAGTTGTGCCGAGTAGAGGCGCGATTTCATATTCTCCTTGCCCTCTCCTTGGCGCAGTGCGGCGACAGAAATAAATATCTGTTCGATAAGACGCAATGGACCATTTCCCTGACTCTCACCAATGAGCTATTCTCCTTCGATGGGAGAATGTGCTGTGTTTCAGCTGCTGCTTCAGCCTTGTCAGGCTCAGCCGAGGATACCTAATACATATCTAAGGGTAATTCCGAACGAGGGAAAGGTGTACAGGGATCAGCAGACCTTCAAGCCATGCAAATCTTCTCATAGATTGTTCTATTCTGAAACGTGTGCAGGGTAAGAGTTCGTGCCTAGAAAATATCCATGGGATTCTAACTGCCGCAATTCGACGGTCTTCTCTACCCAGACGTATTGATGATGCTCTTCCAACAAGGAGGCAATTGATCTCCAGGGGAGTGAAGAGGAGTCGACGAATAGACAAGAACTAAACTGTCCCAGAGACCTGCAAGGGGAGATTTATTTAGTTGGCAGCAGGGGATTTGAATCGGCGACACTGAGTTTGAATTATCAATGATTATCGGAGCAAATCAAGGCCCCATGACCCATCCGAAGATCAATCTATCAGGCAAGATCCTGGATGAACCGTCTAAAAATAAGAGCCCTCCTCCCTGTCAGGACTTAGAAACCTCTTGTCTTCTCCGTAAGGGCGTGCCTGGATGGGGTTTGTAGCGGAGCCCTGCGTCATCAACGATCTCGCTGTCCCGCCGCGTTGCCATGGCAGCGCGTGCACCAGTAAACACTCATCCCCAGTTTCATATGAGCCTGCTTGTATATTCGAGATCAGCTCAGCCCATAAGGAAACACTCTCGACGAGAACAAGATTCATATTTCTCCTCATTTGTTCCTTCGTCTGCTTTGACAAGTCACAGTTCAACAAGTTCCAGTCGCTCAGACTCGATATCGTTACTGTGTACGGCACGCATGCTGTTTCTGAAGCCTGCATGGTTAAACGCCGCTGAGTGAAAAGCACAATTTCTCATTCTCAATCAATAGAGACGACAAATCGTTTTCTTTAAAAAAGGACCGAGTCATCTTCGCCGCGTGTTCCTTGGGAGCCCGCATTCCGCAGAGGTTGCCGCTTTATTCTTTCTCACTTCTAGACAACATGACAGCTCAGATGTACGAGGACCAGATGTATGGGGTCTCGCGACGCCATTCTCTCGCGACACCTCCCCCATCTATGCCTCCACGATACAATCGGGTCCGCAGCCAGAGCGTCAGAGTCAGCAACGGCACTGTTAGCACAAATACGAGTTTTTCAAGTGGAAGGATGTCAGAGGCCACGAACATCACACAGCCGCCGGCGTATTCGAAAAAGTTCGTCGTGGTGGGAGATGGAGGATGCGGCAAGACCTGCCTGTTAATCAGCTATTCGCAAGGCTACTTTCCCGAGGTAGGCTTTTTAGAAGGACATTGCGTGGTCGTAGAGCTAATCTGATATCACCAGAAATACGTCCCTACAGTTTTTGAGAACTATATCACACAAACCACACATCGAGCGTCGGGAAAGATCGTCGAGCTCGCCCTTTGGGATACAGCCGGCCAGGAAGAGTACGATCGACTGCGACCGCTCTCATATCCTGAAACAGATCTTCTTTTCGTCTGTTTTGCCATTGACTGTCCCGCCTCGCTAGAAAACGTCATGGACAAGGTACGTTCCTCATTGCCAGTATCTCCCCGGCTCCAGTTCAGCAAACGTTTGTCTGATTTCCCTAGTGGTATCCTGAAGTTTTGCACTTCTGTCCCACAACGCCCATTATCCTGGTCGGTCTCAAGTCCGACCTGCGCACAAAACGGACATGCATTGAGCTTCTCAAGACTCAGGGTCTTACTCCCGTGACGCCAGAGCAAGGTGAAGCAGTCGCCAAACGCATGGGCGCGTATTACGTCGAGTGCAGCAGTAAGGAGATGCGCGGTGTCGACGAGGTATTTGAACTTGCAGTGAACACCGTCGTCGCGGCAGAGGAAGATGGCTGGAATCACCACTACAGCTCAAACAATGGCAATGTCAATGGACGAAGCGGCGGTGGAGGAGGCGGAAAGAAGGTCAAGAAGCGCAGCTGCAAGATTCTGTAGATTGCTTCTCCGATTTCTTTTTTCTTTTCTCCTTTCTCGAGCACCTCGTTCTGCTTGCTTTCGAATCTTCTTGCCAAACGAGCCTGGCTGCTTGTTTGGCCTGCTTGCCCACCTCCTTTAATGTTGTACGTGACATGCCGACTCCAGCTGGATATGAAAGCTTCTGTTATTATCATGCCTTTTGCAGCGCATTCTCGTTTTTTTGCTTTTTGCGTTTCTCGTTTCACCACGCGTTCTACTCCATTATCTGTATTATCCAGGCGGTTTCTGATTCTTGTCTTTTCTCGCCCGTTATACCGAATATCCTCTACGAATCTCTCATGACACACTTTGTTTACTTTGTCTGTTCCCCTTTGATACGTTCCTATTTTATGTCCTCTGTGAAATTGTCTGTTTAGCCAGCATGCATGGGATAGGTGTTTATCGGCGCAAGCGGCGACCCATGTCTACCTGAAATTGAAATCGAAATCGAAATCAGTAAAATGATGTTCCTCTGAGACAATGGCCATGTCAGCCTCCTCAATTCCTCGTAGAGTCCCAACCGTCTATGTGAATGAGCAACAATGCAAAAGAAATTCGTGATTGAACATGCAAGCATCATCATGAAGGTCCAAAACAAAGAAGCATTCATCGGTCTTTGGAAGCGGTTGTGTTAGATTCCCCTGCTTCTTGCCCAGCAACCTGGCCGTGATCGTGCTCCTGATTATTATTATCTTTTTGGCGTGTGTTGTCCTCGCTCTCTTCTTCAGTTCGACTCATGAAGTTCTCGAACTGTGACCATAGAGCCTCGACGGAGCTAAATTCGTTGCCAACCTGTAGAGTCGTCGTGAGCATGTTGAGCGGGATCACGGTGGAACAAGAACAGAAACTCTGAAACAACGAAATGCAAGTCTTACAGCAATGATGCTCTCCAAATTTCGATTTAGGCGATTGATGTTCTGTAAAACTTCTTCCATGCCCTAGACGCAATGAGTATATAAATGACTCAGGAGAAGGCTGCCGCATGGAAAGGACTTCTAGCAAACAAACAAAAAAAAGGGTAAAAGAACAATTCGAAACATGAACCAGCTGACATCTTGGACATCAGGTATAAGAACATATCCATGAAAAGATCCAGCCCTATTGCTTCTTCGATCTCGTGGATGACATGTCCAAAACAGACTCTTGTACGACAAGCATAATAATTCAAAACAGCGGATCAATAGACAGGACCAAATTTGATCAATGGATCAATCGAGCAGGACAGGAAAACTCGACATCAACAGTCGCATCCCATTGCAAATGAAAATTCAGACAGCGTTTCGAACTCACCACAGCTATCTCCCGAACAAGCTCTTCCCTTTGTTGCTCAAACACTGTCGGGGTCTCGGCTCTCGCTCCAGAGCCCAATGTTGACATGTTCCAGGCCATTTTTTGTCGTTGCGACCAATCGATCAATTCAATTCAGCCAAGGACGCCGCGCGGAAACTGAACGCTACAGAAGGAGATGACGTGCCAAGAATTTAATTCGATCTAATGGCGACACGAGGATGGGATGACAATCAGACATGGAGTAGACACGCGCACTTTTTTTGATCCGTGAGATTGATGTTTCACGCGCTGGTTGAGCTTGAAATGGGGGAATTCTGAAACTCGACCCGAAACCAAGGCCCGTAACCGCTATTATTAGTGGACCTTACCCTTACCACCGTACCACTAACACGGTTGAGCGCCGAGTGGTCCAAGGCGCCGCCGCAACTCTGGGCCCATCCCCTCTGCTGCTTAGGAGAAGAGCATTGCAGTATCAATAATAGAGGCGTGATCGAATCTCACTCCACTCTTGATTTTTATCAACGGGGCTGTTTTCCAGTATGTACACTCAGTTTCTAGAAAGTGTCCTTCAGCGCCCCGAACTGCGGGCCCAGGCAATCGATGGTGCGATAGATAAGTGATGATAACATCCGAGACCAAGACATCAAGACTTGAGACTTTGAATACTATAGAGAATCGATGTCCACTGGATACTTCGGAATGCATATATAGATGGCGAAAACATACGTGAAACATGCGAGACTCTGGCCAGTACGATACTACAGTATGCAGGATATATATATCCATAATGCAGTGGGCAAATACGCTGACCAACTTTCCACTCACAATCCCCCTGCAAATTCATCCATCCCGTAGGGGTCTACAGTATTTGTTGATTCTGTTTTGGCGTGCGTGCATCCTCCATACATACGGTGTAAACGGTGGCCGCTGCGAGGGATAATTGATTGGGGTATCTCCCGGGTTGATGCAGATCGACTCGTGTGCATTGGTCCTTGTGGCTTTCGAGGTCGATGGAGGAACTGTGGGATTGTGCAGTATGGATGCTCGGCAAAAGACCCGGATGAAGACCAACTGATGAGTCTACAGAGCGCGGTCAACGAACTGCCGATTTTCATCTGTTGGCTAACGACTATGAATTGCTGACTGAGTTTCAGACTTCAGTATGCTCTCAAACGCTCTTTTTGGGTCAAGTTAGCAGTTAGCTGTGAGTTAGTCTCGGTTGATCGCCGCCAGAAGCTGCCTATAGCACTGGAGTCTACCTGCTCTGGGCAGCATGCATAGGACTTGGAGATTTACCCCTCCTTACCCTCCTTTTGCAGAATGAATGGCGCACGGGACCAGACAATTAAGGTTGGTTACGCAGCAAAAGGAAGCCCAGATTGCACAAGGTTCGAATCGCAACTTGTAGCGACTCGCGAGTCGTCTGTTGGAGCTGGGAGTTGGCGAACCTTCAGAGATCTGCGCTCTATGCATTGTATAGCACACCTCGTGATCTGCAACTTTTGGGGAAATCTCGCGCTTTCATTTCTGCCACGATACCAGTCTATTATAACAATAGTAGAAGAAGAGCGTGGCTTTTCCACAAAGCAGTGCGGAAGTCCAAAAATAAGAAGAATGATAATGCAGATCCTCGATCCCAGTAGAATGGAAGCGGGGCATAGGAGAAAGCGAAGAAAGTGGAGAAGTGTACCTAGGTCTGTTCAGGGAAAAAAAGTATGCTGTACATCGAAGATTGCCCGCTCTTCGTAACTTGAGCAAACGGAATAGTATCCTCGCAATCCACTTGCGCAGGGGCCGGTATTTCAGTTGATGGGGGCAGTGGCAGTGCGGTGAAACAGTTGCCTGAGAAGAAATCCAAGAGTGGTCTTGTGCAGTACAAAAGGGGGTATCAAAAGGAGCGCTGAGCAAGTGTCGTGATATCCATTCAAACATTGAAGCTCATTCAGTCGTAACCATCAATTTTTCGGGTTTCTTTCGTTTCAAAGATCAATCCGTATCCGCTTGTCTCGGAAATCCCACGTCGAACTAGCAACGTGGCATACCGTACTGTATGTCTCAATTTTGTAGTTCATCGTCCCCACCACGCCTTAGAAACTATCCGTTCCTCGCGCGCACCAAATAATCCAAACGAGCAGTCGAAGTTTGAACCATCGTATCTGATCCCAGAATAAGGATCGTTGAGCACGGTCTGTATCCATCATGATCTTGACAGAGTAAGCCTGTTACTTCGGCCCACAATGCATGATGACCATCACGTAGGGTCTTATCATCCTTGTCGCCTCGTCTGGGTGAGTATTGTACTCAACCTCTTCCACCGTTGCGAAGGGGAGAGCGGAGCGGTTTCGCGATCAGCCCGGTCTTTGTCCAAGCTCGGTTTGCTCGATGACTGTGTTGAAGAGCGAGGTCGGCTGATGATGGCTTCGTGGTCAGCCAGGACGTCCTCGAGCCGGACATCTGCATCCGACATTCGTAGATGAGCATCTGCCGGATCGAGAATTTCAATGAATTTTGAAGGCGTGTCTCGCATTTTGAGTTGTAGCAGGTGGCAGGAATCACGGGTTTCTACTGTTATTTGAAGAAGGCTGTGCGTCGTATATAAAAAGAGGAGTGGATGGGCGCGAGATCGGCTGTACTCGTTGTAGTATATAGTTCGGATGAAGATATTCAGTTATCAGAGACTCGTAGCGCGATGGTGTGAGACGTCCAAGACTCAAATCAAACGAGAGCGAAGGAAGAAGCAGTGTATGTACGGAAGAGAGTAGGATGGTAAGCGAGAGGAATGTTCTCCGAGTGTTCAGCTCGATTAAGGCCTTCAGAATCTAATTCCACATATGTAGTAGATATTTGGCAGGAGCAGCAAAAACATGAGGAGCCACGATGGAGGGGGAAGAGAACCCGTTCAGTATGTATATTATACCCACAGTAAACTACACGGTATACGAATGTCCATCCATCCAATACAGTATTTTGTGAAAAGACTAATCGTTAATAAGTTTGGCTGCATCTTTAATCGAGTTTCAGATTGGCGTGCCAGCAGGGGCCAGGAAGCAGACGATACTTAGCTTACTCTATCGAAGGGGCAAAATGGCCACTGCGGACGAAACCCCCAGAGGAGCCGATGGAATGAGGGCAGACATGCGCATGCTGTAATAGCCTCTATTAGACTAGATCCTCACGAAGCCCAGTGAGATTTGTGGGTTTGACAACCAACTGCAAACAGTGTGATCTGCTGATACCTTTTCCCGCGGGCTGTAAGAGAGGCGAAAAAGCCAGAGTGGGTGTGTACTTGTATAGGCTGCACCGTGAAAAGTTTACCCGTGCAAGGGCGGCGGGCAGTCAGAGTACACATCAAATCCTCAGTCAGGGTGTTGAGGGCCATGGCGCCCAGAGGCGCAATCTCGCGACAGATTGGATGCGATGGAAGATCGATGGTTCGTCCCAGCTCTCTGTGGCGATGGACGAGAGGTGGTCTGTGATGGGCACGCAATCACAGCTGCCAGGCCAGGGTCCAACATCCCAACATCATCAGAAGCCCAAATTCCTGATGGAGTATAAATTTAAGAAAGAACCCATGACCACTCCACATTCTGCTGCTTCAAAATCTGAACCCTGAAGGCTCTTGGTATGACGTCGGAGGTGTAGGCCTGAATGTGGTGGGGGCCTATTTGGAAATCTCCCACAGGAGTTATATGGAATTTCCACTTGCTCTGTTGGGCATGTGGTTTCTAGATGAAATGACAACGGGGAGAGGAAATAGCAAGGATTTCCGGGAATGTAACTTGCCCCATGTGTTTGAACACCAAGCTGTCTTCTACAAGTGATCATCTCAAGATCGACCATGTTCATCTCCAAAACTACTACATCCGAGTACTCCGTACTCGAATTGCAATTCCGAGCGGCTGATCGGATCCCATTCCTGGTTCCTATAAAAAGCTACCACTGAGGATCTGATCTCATCGCTGGGTTTAGGTACATATCTTTGTGCGTGTCTAGCCATATACAATCGATTATGTGACGACGCGTCTTGTTCAAAATTGACAACGGTCAGCATGAGCTCTGATGCAGTTGCCTGGTCTTCTTGCGCCCCATCTGATAAAGTAATAATGTACCCGAGTGGGCAGCTTGCCGTTCGTCCCTGCTATGACGAAGCCGCACAGGTCACACAGGCTACGAGGCCCTTGACAGTACATGGGAGAGTCTCGAACGACAGAACTGATCAATCTTTCATGACAGTCCACCCGCATCAGGATACAGTAATTCGCATTTCATGAAAGAGCTAGACAACGATAGCGCGAGAGGATGGCATAGTCTGGTCAATTTAATCTGATATCCTCGCAGATCGAATTGACCAGACTCTTACGGACCAGCGTGCACAGATCGTTACCCGTAGGCCAAGTAGACCAGGCCAGTCCTAGACTCTGGGAAGAAGACACAGAGGCACAGAGAAGACCTTGATGCACTCGAGATCAAGTTTGTGGTGCTTTTATGACTGTGCGAGCATTCAAATACTCTAGGGAAGGGAAAACATACGAAAAACTTGATACTGTACATTTCGAGACCAAGATCGTGGCAGTCAGGACGCCCAAGTACCCGACTAATATCAGAAACCCGGGATCTCACGCTTATATTCGCTTTTTCGGCTCTCGTGACGAAATCCAGCTGGATGAGCCATAGCCGATGGAGACCATTCAACCGTTTGTAGCATACAAAGTAATGCCTTGGTACAGCGCAGAGAGAAAGTAGAAAATGCCTCTATCAGGGGAAATTGCGCAAGCCAAGTCGATCATAATACCGATGAGATCGCACGCCATCAACAATCCGCCGAGTTCCGATCTTCCGAAGTCCATCATTAAAACGCCTCGTGGTTTGATTCAGCGGAAAGGGGGGAAAAAGCGCCGGGAGCCGTGAGTCTGTAAAGCGCCCCATCATAGCGCAACGTATGTCGAGAAAAATCGATATTGCCAGTAAAAAAGACCCTTCTCCGTCACTTTCCTCTCCTCCAGTGGTATCTTAGATTCGGACGCAGACGAGAATAAACAACAGCCGTTCATTATTTCAGCCCCATATCTGTCATCTCGACATCTTCTGCCGAGCCCATCCAAAGGATGTTATTGCATCTGTTTCAAGAGCAGTTAGTGTCAAATTGCTTAGTGCGACTGGACTGGGAGAAGGAGTTCCAATTGAGATTGTAAAGAAGTCGTCACAAAACGAGGTTCAGGAACGCACCTTATCAGTACTAGACCAAGAGTACCTGTGTTCTTTCCATCGATGAATTCTTCCGTATCCCTCAACAAAACGTTCATGTACGAGTCAATGCTCTCCAGCTTGCCCTTGTACTCTGTTTGTCCCCATTTCAGGCGGATGATGAGCTCGGTACCGACCCTGTGAAAAAGAAAAAAAAAGTCAGAATAAAGAAGTCCGTAACGGTTTGTATGATGATTAAAGAGGATTAAAAACTCCTCTGATGGAGTCGGCGGTGCTCGTGGGACGGATGCAAAGCAGCATACCTAGCCTGTAGGAATGGGCGAGGGTTCACGGGTTGAAACTATAGCGACAAACTATGTCAGCATTGAGCTCGTGAAGAAGAAGTAAGCGGCCCTTGAGACAGTATGGGCTCAAAGTGAGGAGATTAGAAAGGAACAACTGACACTCATCGTTAACTGTTTCTATCGTCGGGAGCTCGATTGGAGAAGAAAAATGCTCGTCTTTGGTTGAGAGGCGTAGGTAGACAGGAAATGTCACGTCGACCAGCTGCGCAAATGATTAGTTCGACGTGGAATTCGTTGTGCGCTGGGTCAGAGAAGGAGCTGGCAAGATGTACGTTGCGGAGTCGCTGCGAAAATGTGAAGCTGCTGATCTCGACGATGTGGCCATGTCTGACCAATCAGCGGCAAAGATTCACTACCGCCCCTGATATCAGATCCTCACCAGACATATTGTTACATGGATTGCTGTTCATGATACTAGTAATGCTATGAAGCATCGTTTTAATTTCTGCCTATCTTGTCCTTGCTTGGGAAGGTTCTTCTTTACTACTACCGTTTCAATTCATCTCGCTGGAAGTCGTCATTGAAACTCCGTATTCACTCTCATTATTTGATAGTACAAGCCGTATCACTCGCTGGACAAGGGAGCATAAAGCACAAACCTTGGAATGGATGCAAATTTCATCGAATATCGCTGAACCCCTTCATTTCCGTCATGAAAACCATCTGATCTGCTATCTTTCATGCTCTACCAACCTCCCAAGTAATCTCCTTGATACTGACTTCCTCACCAGCTTTCTCATCATAATCATACCACTCACCCTCAGACAGATCAATGCTGGTAAATGGTGTAGAGGACTCAGTTCCTTTGGCCTCCCATTCGCCCTTTTTACAAGATCATTCGTTAGCTTGAAAACATACCATCGTACAATCGCGTGGGAATGAATCGGAGTCATCGTGGAAGGAGAGACCTACATCAGGTTTAAATTCCGTAAATTCCAGTCCACGGCAATCGATGTCAATGATCTTTTGGCCTTTGCGCTTGTCTTCTGGAACATACGAGTTCGGACCAGCCACTATGGAGGCAGAGTGCGTTTTCTGCTTCGAGTTAGCA
>JSYV01000613.1:0-44063 GCA_000787455.1 Evansstolkia leycettana | reverse complement strand
GGGGGGGGGGGGGGGGGGGGAAAGAGAGTAAGACGATGGGAACACACCGAGCAGAGCCTGCACTTCCACACAAAGTTGGCCTCGCCGCGGCTTCCTGGGATCTCATGTTGTTCCTGCGTTCGACGTAATAGTCAGTAAGCAGATGCCCGGATAGTGACAGCTTCGCAGCGTCAAAGTGACTTCTCGGAAATACTTACGAAACGAGTGAAGCTGACCCAGTTCGGGTGTGTCTCTCGACAAGATGTGCATTGGACCTTGAAAGTGTAGTAATAGGGATTCTCCTCGGTGTCCTTGGGACGGAGATCGCTGACTCTATATAGAGGATTGGGTCAGTGATGATGATACGTATCGATGTAAACAGTTCGATTCGAATGCAGGTGGTGGAGGAGATTGGCAACAGTCAAAGCCCACGTGCCACGGTGCATAAAACAATTGATCGATGTTTCCCGGCACATCGGAATACGCTCGAGACAAAGACGGTGGGAAAAATCTCACCCTTGAAGCTCTGCTGAAAGAATCAAAGCAATCATTTTGGCTAATTCAATATGCTTTGATAGGCGCGAGTCACTCAGCGGAATGGAAAGTTGAGAGAGTTCGCAGCGATGGTGCGGGGGTGAAATGCGGCATGCTTCGTTGCCCAGAAGGGATATAATGTACCTCATCGTCCACGGTTTGGCTCCCGCTGGCAAATCAGCTTGAAGTCTTCACGTACACATGCACCTCAGTTTGTCAAGGTTGCTTTTGCAACTCCTCCACGACAACTTACTATTTTCTCTGTGATAATATCTAGTTGACTAGGGCAAGGATGGCTACGCTATATTATGCTTAGTTGAAACGATACAACGCTGCTAATGCTGGAATTAAAATCTTTCATATTGACATTCGCTCCCAGGAGAGTAAAAATGAAGTATAAACATCACAGTCGCTAAAAATATGAGGATTAAAATACAAAAACAAACTTCATGCAGCCACGATGGTATTCAGAGACGACTCTGTTGATCCTGGCCAAGAGGTTTCGTCGAGAAAGCACCAAAGTAGGCGTTCAGTGCGTCGACAGTACCACTGCCCTCGACGAGCTGCACGGTACAAGCGACATGGCTGTCGGGGCGAGTGACGACGACACCTCCCTTCTCGGGATCGAAACCGAGCTTCTCGTGCGCAGCGAACTTGGCAGTTGGCACTCGGATATCAGGGATGTCGTCAGCATAGATGTGATAATGGTAATCCTTCAAGATCTTCGGGACTGCATCCATGTCGACGCCGTTCTTCTCGGAGGCATAGATCAGGCAGATGGTAAAGAGTTTGGAATGAGGGAAGTGGCGCTCAAAAAAGGACACGTCGGCAATGTCTGGTCTTCTATAAACGGAAAGGAACGACCGCTCCTTCTCGAGGTTGGCTGCAAAGTCCGCAATTGCCTGCTTGGTCTTTGACTGGTTGCCAGCGAACACAAAGATACGGAACGCTCCGTTAGCAGGCACTTCCTGCTCCAGGTGCACGAAATTGGCATCTGCGAGTCGCGTGACAGTCGTAGGTGTGAAAGCACGTCCAGGGGTCAGTCTCACCCCAGGGATACCGAACAGAGGAGACTTCGCAGGGTGGCTGGGGTCCCAGTTGAAAATATTGGGCTTGTAGGCAACACCGTAGCCACTGGTGAACTCGCAAGATGATTTGAAAGTCTTCACGAACTCATCCTCTTCACCACCAGCAGCAACCGTGGTATGGCTGGCTTCTCCAACCTCACCAGCCGTAGGGTGTCGTTTGGAGAAAAGGGCAGCATACTTGTTGTCGAAGGCCAGGAGTCTCTCCGCGATGTCCTTGCGCTCACTTTCATAGGTGCTCAGGATAGACCGCTTGGCGAAGCCAGACTCCACAGCATGAATCTTCCATGCTATATTCAACGCATCGTGGAAGGCGGTGTTCATTCCCTGGCCGGCTTTGGGGCTGTGAGTGTGGCAGGCATCACCACCCATGAAAATCCTCTCATCCAGGGTGTACTTCTCCGAAATGCCCTGTCCAATGGGATACACGGAGTACCATTCTACGCGATCCCACTCCACCCAGTACGGCTGAAGAATCTTCTTCGCGGTTGCCTGCACTTCTTCAGCGGTGGCAGTTTTTCTTGGGTTCCAGTCGGGATCTGTCGACGATGCAATCTGGACGTACAAGCGGACCATGTTGTCCTCACGGGGAATGACCATGATGGAGCCGGCATCCGAATGGATGGTACATTTAGTCTGTAACCTTGTCAACAAAATTGGGCTCTTTTTGTAATGAATGGAGACCACAGAGGGCGTTTTCTTACCTCAATATCAGGGAAGTTGGTTCGCACAACACCGTCCATGACGCCCCACACATACGCAATTGGATCCTTGTACTGAAGCTTGATGCCAAGCTGCTCTCTGATGAAGCTGCGCGCACCTTCGGCGCTGAAGAGGTACTTGGTGCGGACCGTCTCGATCACGTTGGTATCAATGCTCTTCAGGTCAACCTCAACGGGGTAGGTCTCATCCTTGCCATCGTTCCGGAAGCCAACAATAGTCCAAGGGCGTTCGACAGTAGTTCCAGCCTTTTTGATCTCATCCAGGAATACCCTCTCAATCTTTCCTTGGTGGACGAGAGTGGTAAAGGGGTATCTCGTGTCAATGAATCGAGGACAACTAGGCCAGCTTCCTGTCCGGTGGATACCCTTGCCGTCGGGAAGGGGATCCCAGAAAGCTACATCGTAGACTTTTGCAGGTTGGTATGCCATGATTGCCCGTTTGATGCCGAGATTGCGAAGAATCTCAGTTGAACGCGGCTGGATGCCATCTGCTCGACCGGTGGCGGTAGGAACTGGGCGGTTATCGATATGCTTCACCTTGTATCCCCATCTGGATATGCAGAGCGACAGGAGAAGTCCCACGGGCCCTGCGCCCACAATGACGATGTCATATTTCTCTTGTGAACAGACCATACTTGGTATGGAAGTACGTGAGGATGGCAAGAAGTCGAGCAATGGGGCGGCGAGTGAAGTTGTTGGTATTCCCGTAGATAGGGAAAAGCCAGGGCTTAAAGATACAGGAGGAGATGATAGTAATACAGCGGTAGCCCGCGAATTCTCATGTCACGAAAGACCTTTGAAGCGGACATTGCGACTTCATATATGATGACTGGAGCTGAGGAAATGGACCAGTCGGACTACATTAAGCTGCAGACGGAGAGG
This sequence comes from Evansstolkia leycettana, assembly GCA_000787455.1. NCBI lineage: Eukaryota > Fungi > Ascomycota > Eurotiomycetes > Eurotiales > Aspergillaceae > Evansstolkia > Evansstolkia leycettana. Next base: position 40,861 of record JSYV01000613.1, on the reverse strand, counting down.
GACAACGGCAATCATTTTCGGTTGGATCCTGGGTCACGATAAGGCAGTGACAGAGAAAGCCACTTCTAAGTACACTATTCTGGCAGGCTAGGGCGACAGGGACCAAAAGCATTCCAGTGGAATGATTGATTGAGCTGCTTGGGGAGTAACCTTTGCGTGAGGTGCGGGGACTGGCACGATGCCGTGGTGCATACCGAGACCTACAAGGAGCAATTTGGCACAAACAAAGACGGGGCTCCTCCACAGCGGGAGAGAAGTTCGGCAAGTGGGCAGGCGTAACTGTAAGGGCATGCCATCACGTAATCATACCATACCCTCGGAGAAGCTTACCTAACCTTAACTCTGACGGTACAATCCTGAAGCCGGTAGAGCCAACGGGAATTATAGGCTCTCATTGTTAGTATCCATCGGTTTCTGCAATCTCCGATCTTCCTCTTTCTGCTTCCTACCGAAGGCAGTCCCGTGTACGGTGTTGAGCGACGTACCGGGGGTATTGGTCTGATCGATCTGATTAGTAAATGACCTTTAGCCTCAGGCATGGACCCGTTCAGCCACTAAAGTTTCTACATACATATACTGCAATTTAAAGTAAAGATTCCAAGGTTGGAGTGTGCAGATGAATGGGAGCGCGGCTGATCAGTGCAGAGTTTCTTCACTCTTACATGCATTAGACTTAGACTAAGTTATCTTCACCAGAGTTTCACAAAGTGACAGGGCTCCTGTCGTTGTAACTACAATTGTTGGAGTGTGCTACTGACCCTTGATGATCACAGCAGAGGGTCTCCAGAGCTTAGATGCAAGGTTGTAGTTTGCATAGCTTGACATCTCACACACTACTTGCAGTATTATCCGATGGAGTACAAGTACAGTCATTGATGGCCGTGACCTGCAGCTTCCTTTTATGAGTCAAAAATAGGCAGGGACAGAACAAGCAGCTGCATATTAGTATCTTCCTCATGTTTTAGATACCAGCGTCGGCAATCTGAACATCTCCGATTTTTTTTAGATCGTATTTTTATAGAGTCCTTGGCCTAGGCCATTTGACTTGATGCGCATTTTTTTCACTGACCCTCGATAGAGTGTGCATAGGGATGACTTGGCGACGAGTGCCATATCAACAACCTGTTTTGTCCGTTGGAAGCCCCGATGAATGGTCCATTTGTTTTTACTTAATGCCTTCGATTCTCCCTCTGTTCTTGACCGCAGTGGGCCAACAGATTTATTTGAGACTGACTCGGTGGAGTTATTGGAATATCAGAGCATGAGACAAAACACCAAACCTTCTCGATGACTTTGAGAACCCAGAAAACAATGTTGGCAGAACTAATAGGACTAATACACAGTCTCTCTGCTCTGCAGCACCTAATCAATATTTCTTCTTCTTCATATTATTGTCAATCGGTGCAATTGAAAAAAAAAATTGCTGTAGTGGCTGGGAATCATTCACTGATTTGAACCAGGTCCACATCCTGGAGCTTCAATAGGGACAGCATCAGACATGAAAAGACTAATATCAGAAAGCATTGAATGTAGCAGCCTCTCTATCATTATTATACACAATAGCAAGGTGCATACTTGAGACCCACCTTGCCATGGTCTGCTCAATAGGCGAGGACAAGGCCATTGTCAAGGACCATGAGGAGGTACATTCACCTGAATCCTGTATGCAGCCTGCTAAATGGTCGGAAGCCTTTTTATTGTCAAAAGATTTCAAACACATACATTGTCATGAATAAGGCCATGTGCTCTATCAATTGACAATAGGCAGGATGCATTATGGATGCGTTCGTGGCGGGAGCCTTTTTTGTTTCTCCTGGCTCTCTTCTCGACTCCTATACTCCATCGTTCTCATCTTGTTTCTCTTCACAACCAACTCTCTCTCTCATCGTTGACCTTCTCTCTGGATTCGAGACTCTACAATCTCCTCAATTGCTTCAAAGCTAAATTCAGTGGCGTTCGAGGCCTACAATTGAAATTTGCGGTTGTTACAGCACCAACAGTGCAAAGCCCACTCCGAAAGACTATGGCTTCGTTCGAAGTTCCCATCATGCTCAGCCCCGAGTAAGTGTGATGAATTTGATGGCAATTGAAGTTGGAATACTAACAAATCGAGCCAGGCTTCTCCATTACGAAGACGTTGTCAAGCTCAATCCGTTCTACGAGGAATTGAACGCGTTCTGGGACATCTCCCCACGAAGCACAACTACCTCTTTGAGCACTTCGTCGAGCACTTCTTCTTATCATTCGCATGTCAGAATGCCGTTCATGTCTTCGGACGAGTCTTCCGCCGAATCTGAGACCCAGATCCAGATGTACGGCGACTCGTTTGAGCACGAGAGCCTTCGTTTCCCCTTTGACGGCGCAATTGAATGCAGCTCCTCCTATGCAAACATTCGACCTCTTCAATTGACTCATCACGACGACAGGAAGCAGCCAATTTCTCTTGTCGCGAGTATTGCTGAACAGACGAACGATGTTGACGCTTTCGACATCGACGAGAACCCATTCCAGCAGCCAACTGTCAACCACAAGAAGCTGTTCGGTGAAAACGGTTGGCTGGGTTGCACTGCGGACATGAAAGATGTGTCCAAGAACAAGTTCAAGAAGAGCGTCTTTGGTAGCCTTCGAAAGAAGATCAAGCAGCATGTGGAGGAAATTGTAAGTGCATTGCAGTACCATTGACATCTGCTTCTGCTGAACTAACTTTTCTTTGTAGGCCGGCGACGTTGCCAAGATCCATCCAATCGCCTTCGGTCAAGGTTTCACTCGTGCGACTGCTGTCAAGAAATCGAGTATCCCTGTTTCCTTGGACCTGGTCACACAAGCAAGACTCTACTCCGAGCTGGAGCTCATGATCTGTGTCAGTGCCAACAAATTCCTTGTTCAGCAGGACAGCGAGGGTCGACTCTCAGCCGAATCGATCAAGAAAGTGAACAACTTCTGGGGTTCGAAGAATAGGCCTCCTGTTATCGAGTTCCAGTTCGACCAGGCAACTCAACGCGAGCTAATCTTGTCTAACATCCGTACCTTGAGCTTCGATGGAGAATGTTCAACCAATCCTATCCTTCTGCAGTCGAACTTGCACAACTGGAAAGCTATCTCTAAGGAGATGAGCGTACGCACCTTCTGCTTGCCTGACAGTGCCATTCGCAAACACATGCACGACATTCACAAGATTCTCGACATGCTGGGGGCGCCTCTGGAGACAATCCTTGCCTTCCAAGATCTACAGGTGCGCACGCTGGCCTTGATGAAAGAGCAAACTCAGAAGAACTACCGCCCCGAGAGTAGTGAAAGCTCGAGAGACACCTCGCCTTCGCCAAACATGTCGCCTTCGCGCTTCTCCCTCGACTGAATCTGGAAGAATTACCAACAACGACACAAAAAATGCGCCGGTTCGGTTGCGGGTTCGAAAGGTCCTTCCTATCGGTCAAGAAGGATTCTTACTTGCATGAAATGAGATGATTTTCGAAAATGCTGCTGGTTTCTTCTTCTGTTTCAATTTGTTTCGGGTTTTTCGAGCAGAGACTTGCAAGTCTCAAGTTCTCCCCTGATTCGAAGGGTTTGCATTTGAAGTGGTTTATATCGAAGGGAAAGGGGATTTGCGACGATAGTTACTTTGATACCCTGTATTTAAGCGACAACAAAGTTAATCGATGAATCTGAAGCGAAGCAACGCATGTCGAACAATATTACCTGTCGAAACCCGAACGGCTCGACTCTTGTAATAATACTTTTATAGTTGAATCGACAAAGCACGTGCAGCGACGTCATAGGTCTCTTTCGGCCACGCGCATCAATCACCGTTGATTACAGGCACAACCAACTTTGTTATGATTTCGTTCTGGTTGCACAAGCTGCCTCGAGATGCCTTTCAATTTATTTCTCTCGGTTTCATGGAACGAATGAGCTACCTAAAACAATATTCTCTGATTTCTTGAGACCCATCCTTTGGTCTCTCAAGACATTTCTCATCTGATCTTCCTTGCTGAAGCTACAATACAGCTCCGAAGCTATCTAGATCAAAGCTGCCTAGAGCTTCCGGTGACGACCAATCCAAACCATGCCATCTCGTTCCACTTTTGAAGAGCCCTGGGTCTGAAACTCAGATTCTCACTGTTTCTGGGTCGACTAGACCTTTATTTCCAAAGATGGCTGGCCCCATACATACGTATGGCCCGACATGCCTCCTCGCAGATGACGATCCAGAGCCGGCTACATTGCAAAACTCATCGACACCGCCCAAAATTCGCGCACAGTTCTTCTACACGTCCTCACTACCGATTGACGATCCTTTGACTCCTCTTCCTCCTGTTACAGCTAGCTCAAGCTCCGGCAAAGAGAAAGTTCCACCACAGCCCTTTTCGGCCCGGGATAATGCGGCGCTGGAAGATGCCTGGCGGGCTCTACGGCGGGATCGAGAGAGACGGATAGCTGCTCGACCTAGCACTAGAGATGGCGCTCCGAAAGCAAGCTCCAAAATAGCCGTACCAGGCCGTGAACCGGGCATCGATGGAGGAAGTAGAAAAAGAGCAAGGACAGTTGAAGACGGGAGTTCGGTTGGCAGTCAAGGAATACCGTCAGACGATTCGCCATCCATCCCCGACGAGCCACCATTACTGAGTTCCCGAGTTCGGCCAAATGACGAGATCGGCAGTGCAGACACGGCTTCCAAGGGGCTTGTCGAGAGGCGACCTAATCGTTCTACGCCGGAAAGTGATATGGCAGGAGACCGAAACGCCACTTCTAACCGTCGGAAACGAGAAAGGTCACCTGTCGGCAAGCAATTCGAAACCTCAACAGAGACGCGCGATTCTTTGCCGGAAAACGAGGACATGGCATTGGAAGATGCGGATAATGACAGTGTGCATGGTAATCCGTCTCGCGATGCAAGCATTAACGGGTCACCATTCATAAGGGTTCCTGTGGCGCCGTCTCAGAGCCCGTTAAGGCGCTCCATTGACGCTAGTTCATCAAAAGATGGGAGCCAGGAGCAAAGGGAACCCCGGAGTGCTGTCCTAAATCATCATATATCGAAGCCTTCTGGTTTAAGAGCGAGTTCTATGCAGGAACAAGAAACCGCGGATCGGGCAAAAACACAGAAAGAAGATGATGCCATTCAGTCGATGATCCCTGTGGGAGTGTCAAGACTTCATTTGGTGGACTTGCCCAACCTGAAGGTACAATTCTCTCTACTCAGTCGCAAACCCTGCCATTTAATATTTGATTGGTCTTTAGGACAAAGATGACTAACTCTTTCGCAGATGAAACCCATATATTGGAGCCCTCTTCACGATATATCCGACGTTCTGCGAGCTACGTGGTTCTATAAAAACACCATGCTCCCCGTCGAAACCGAGCTCGCGAACAAGCTTGAAGAGGGATATGAGTATATGCAGCCATGGACTGAGACATGGCAGGACGAGCTCAATAGTTGTGTTGAAAATGGTGCAGATGCCGAAATGAAAATAGTGTACCCTCTCTGGCCGAAGGACGATTCGAAATCACTGAGCAGACCAGCTACCTCGCAAGGTGAGGTGGCTACTTCAATGTCCGGGGAAACAGAAGGAACCTCTGACAGCGCTGCTGAAACTCTGACCTTCGATGAGAGTCGAGCCGCGGGAGGACCCGCTACGCATTCTAAGACTGTCAAGCCTTACTTGAACTCCAGTGTCATCTATGTTGACTCCAAGAATGCCCAGATCCTGCGACCCAGCTTGCTTCCGTCGGTTTCGAGAGGCAGAAGGCCGCTCAGTGCAATTCGTAAAGGTCGACAAATCGGTATACCTGTCGTCCGTGGGTTCAGTCGAAAAGCATGGGACCAGCTGTATCCATCGAAAGCCAATCCTGTTGATGTGAGGCACTATCTCAGACGAACTCAATCTCGAAACATTCCCAGGTTGAATGGCGGCCAAGTCTGCTATGCGTGTGCAATTGAAGAGGCGAGGCCTAACCCGACTGATCTTGTGCTTGTTATTCATGGGATAGGTCAAAAATTGTCGGAGAGGATGGAAAGTTTTCACTTCACTCACGCAATCAACGCTTTCCGCAGAAGCGTCAATATGGAACTGTACAGTGACTCGGTTTGGCCCCATGTGCGGCCTGATCATGGAGGCATCATGGTCCTGCCTGTGAACTGGCGGTCAACTCTGTCGCTGGAAGACCCAAGCCTTGAAACTCCATTGACGGAAGTTCCAGGTGCCAATCACTTCTCTCTTCAGGACATCACTCCGGAGACCATCCCCGCTGTCAGGGCTCTGATCAGTGATGTCATGCTCGATATCCCCTACTATTTATCACATCACAAACCGAAGATGATTCAGGCAGTCGTCAAAGAAGCAAATCGTATTTATCGGCTCTGGTGCAAGAACAACCCTGGGTTTCAGGAGCACGGTAAGGTGCATTTAGTTGCTCATTCGCTTGGAAGCGTGATGGCATTGGATATTCTCAGCCATCAACCGACACGGATACCGCGTTTTGATTTTGGGACAACGCCTGTCCATAGCGATATCTTTGAATTTGATACTTGCAACTTGTTCCTCTGCGGTAGTCCAGCGGGCTTCTTCTTGTTGTTGAATAAAGGTATGCATTCCAGAGATCCCTGAGTCTTTTGCCGTCACACTCTAATCATCACACAGCGAACCTCCTTCCTCGCAAAGGCAGGAATAAACCCGGCAGTGAGGGTGAAGACCAAGTTCGCGGAGTTGCAGGAGATGTCGACACCTATGGATGCTTGGCTGTCGATAATCTTTACAACATCATGCATACGACCGACCGTAAGTGATGCTTTCCAGTTGGCACTAGATCCGAGAAGCTGTTCAACTGACAGAACGCAGCAATCGCATACCGCGTCAACGCCGCGGTCGACAGCGACCTTGCCAACTCCCTCAAAGTAGCATCACTTCCCACCTCTTCTACAACCGTTTTACAATCCTTCGGCTCAGTCTTCCGCTGGGGCTCATCTAACACAATGATGGCCCCTGTTATCTCCGCACCCAGTCGCCCCAGCGCGATCACAAACCTCCCATCCAACGTAGAGCTAGAGACGCATGACTTTACCCGCGAAGAGATTGCCGAGAAACGCATGCTTTTGCTCAACGATAACGGCCAAATAGACTATTTCCTTTCTGGTGGCGGAGGTCCTCTCAACATTCAGTATCTCAACATGCTGAGCGCACATAGCAGCTACTGGACCTTGACGGATTTTGTGAGATTTTTTGTTATAGAGATTGCGCGCAAGCAGGGCAAGGATGGGACTTTGTTGGCGTTTCGGGCGGAGAAGAAGAAGGGGTGGCAGGTGCACAAAGGTTGATTGACGAAGGGGGTTCGGGGCACAGCGCTCAAGCGCGGTTCTCGACTTCTTGATGCGAGTACTTATGGTAATGAATGATAGTTGCCGGGATGATTCATGAGGCTTTATAAACCATAGAGCTCTTGCACTTTCAACTGCTTGGAGATGCACTAGACGTTCAATACTAGATCACTTAGAAATCGTGTTCAGCTTATATGGATTTGTTGCCCAAATGAAGAAAGTTCCCACTAAAAAAGGTTCTTGTAGCAGTTTGTTCGTTCATATTGTATCAGACTATTCTCTACTTCCCAGAAACAACACCCCCCAACATCAGAGCCTCCACCAATTGACCCTCGTTGACCTTCCCACTACCCGGCTGGAGGACAAGAAGCGCATTCGCACTGGCAAGACTGCCCACCCTCGAGCTCCGCTGTCCAACCCCTTCGTAGCCAGTGCTCGTAGCATACAATCGACCATCCGACCGTGACGCTGTCACGATAGCCCGATGATATTCGGTACGTTTGGGATCGAGCGGAATCGCATGCGTCAATGTCACAGAGACGAGCGGGAGACCAAGCGCAGGTTGTGGAATATTTGCGATGCCAACTCGCCGACCCATGCCCATGCCCATCAGCTTGTGTAAGGAGGGAAGGACAAATAAGTTCAATGTAACGAGGGCTGAGACGGGGTTGCCAGGTAGTGAGAATATGAGTTTCTTCTCACGTTCCTGTTGCTGAGCGGACGAGGGGTTTGCTGATGAGGTGGCAGGTTTGAAGGGAACGGTTGCAAAGGTTGTTGGTTTGCCTGGTTTCATGGACACGCGACCGAAATGAATTGTGCCGCCGAGCGAGCGTTCGATCGTAGGCTTGAGGAGGTCCAGTTCGCCCATGGAGACGCCGCCGGTGGTGACGATGACATCGACGCCGGGGTTGTTGCCGATACCTACGCCTCGAAGCGCATCTCGAAGACTGTGCTCGATCTGGCCGACGGGGGTGTCTCGAGCGATTCCCAGATCGACAGTTGGGAAACCCCATGATTTTAGACATGAGATCAGGGATGGACGGTTAGAGTCGCGGATTTGGCCGCCCTGAAGAGTTCTCGGATCGTCGTGTTCGACCAGTTCGTCACCGGTACTCATCACGCCAACGACGGGCCTTTTGAATACCTTAACTGTCTTAGTTCCAGTCGATGCGAGAAGACCGATTTCACCTCCAACAGGGGTGATAAGATCACCTTTTTGAAGGATCTTCGATCCCAAAGCGACATCGCTGCCGGGTTCGCGAACATTTTCTCCGGGCTTAATGTCGCCGGTTAAGATTTCGACCGTCGCCTCTTCTTTTCCATCCGGTGTTGTTGAAACTAAGACGGTGTCTTCAACCATAACCACAGCGTTAGCATTCGGGGGCAGTGGCGCCCCAGTGGTAATTCTTGCAATGGTCCCAGGTTCGAGAGGCAGTAGTTTTCCTCCAGCATTCGCGTGAGTGACGGATGCCACAGGGAAAACTCCCTTCGTGCTTGAATCCGCTGTGGCTGATTCGGGCGCGATCACAGCGTAACCATCGACAATGCTGGCGCGGTATGCCGGTACAGCTTCTGCTGCATAAACGTCTTCCGCAATGACAGACCCAACGAGAGAGGGATTTACTGGAACTTCGATTACGGTCGGTTCCGGGGTATGCTCGCTGATTAATTTGAGGGCCTCGTCGACCGAGAGCATCGGATACGGTGATGAACGATGTCGTCGTGTCGGTCCGGCATTCGGATCGTTTGACTGTGGTCTTTCTGATGGAGAAGTGTGTGCTTTCGGAACAGCATGACCATGGCCATGAGAATGATCGTGATGATGGTGGTGGTGGTGATGAGACTCGTCTTTTGTTCCCTGCTGGACCGTCGCCTGGCCGTCCCCTGAAGCCGCAATGCCAGCATCAGCCTCTAGTTTCTTAACTCCGCCGGCATGGAGAACTCTTGAATTGGCTCCTGCTGCTTGAATGCAAGCATGTGGTAGGAGCTTGATTAGGGCTTCTAGATTCTCCTTGGCCCCTTTTGGAGATCCTGGTAACGTTATAATGAGTGAGTTATTCCGAGTGCCTGCAACAGGTCGAGACATCATTGCGACTGGATACTTGCATTAGTTTCGTACTCAAGCTGAACAAAACGTGCGTCTTACATGGGGTAACAGTAAGAGAGGCAGCAAGCATGCTGTGACTACTATTGGTCAGTCCTCGCTTGCATCTCGAATTGGGGCAGCATCGTCGACTCACACAAGGCCAGGTGCATGGCGATGAATGAGCGGTGATACGGCCTGGGAGCATTGTCAATGTATATATCCAAGCAGTATGAAAAGGATGACATAGAGTTTCGAATACGATAAGGATGTGTAGCTCGAAGTATATGAGCAACCTGATTGGGATATGCCTTTGCTACTCCGATATCCCGCAGGTCAGAGTAAAGTGACTGAATTTCAACCCACCTCTGGAGTATTATCTTTCACAGCAAAGCCTGTACCACCGCTTGTTATAATGAGATTGAACCAACTCGGGCCATCTGCCCAGTCGCAGATTGCCCGTTGAATTCTCAGCACATTATCGGGGACGATCTTCGTCACGGGAGGGTCCCATTTACTCGCTTGGTCAGAAGCTGCAAACACGGCGGAGAGTGCATCTCCAGCTTTGTCTGTTGAAGGATCGAGAGACGCTGTGTCTGAAATAATCAAGATAGCGGCTTTCAATTTGCCGGCTGCCATGATGGAGCCGATTCTGTTGACGAGAACGGACTTGACTTTCGTGAAGAGGTCGAGTTCCGAACTGGAATCCCTCAGCCTTGTTGATGACTAGAGATACCGAACGCTTGATTGGGCCAGAACCGATGACGGCACCATCTCCTCGGAGCAACCTGCGCATGTAATAATAAAGTATTCGTGAACGCTGTCGCGTTTTCTTCGATTAAAAGATGGATCGTTCGCATTAGCTTGTATCGAAACCGTCTGCGTTATGGTCAAATGGTGGTATTTAGAGTAATTATCATTTCTGGCACCCAGTACTGTACACTGACTACATGACCACGACAAACCAGCGCGATCATCAATGCAATGCTTGCAAACCCGGAAAACTCTACAATCACATCAAATCCGTACGCCTCAATACTGTATATATGACAAGTAAATCAGAGACCATGAAGCTGGAAATCAAAAGTCATACACGCATGTCCTGCTCTGCCCACTGCGCGCTTCTCCTACTGGTTGGATTCATCGCATAAGACCAGCCGGATCGTTAAGCTCCGAAGTCAGTCGCCTTCCCTGATACCAAGAGTCCCACGATGAGGCCAAAGAGACCAAGGACGGAGCTGAAAATCTCGATGACGAGGATTTTGACGAATCTGCATAGCTTATAGTTAGTCCAGCTTCTCACTCTCCCAGACAGGCAATCGGGGAAACGAACAAGCTGGGATCAGCAGCATCAGCCAGAGCTGCACCACTTCCATTGATGCCAACGGAGATACCGCAAATCAAATTGCACATTCCGACTGTAACCCCGCCCCAGAAGAGCGCGTATCCCGTATAGTAGCTGCTGCCGGAGAAGATCTCGGACTTGTCGACGAGATTGAGTTTCGACGAGAAGACAATGGCCATGATGACACCGTAAATTGCCACGACTTCACAGAAGATAATGGAAATAAGGTTCTTCGTTCGTATCCTGGGGGCTTTCACACCTCCTCCGACGATTGATGAGCCCGTAAGGAAAATACCCCTAAGAAGAAAGCGTAAAGTCAGTCGCTGTCGAAAAAGCGTGGAGACGCTTCGAAGTTATTCGGTAATCATACCATGCTGCACCAACAACGGACAAGCCTATGCACAATGCGATGCCGACATTTGCCCAGGCGTACGGAGATACGGATTCCAGAAATTGGCCGACCTATTACCGTGTTAACAAGAGACTTTTGCGACGATCTCAAGATCCATCGTACATTAAATGCTTCGCCATCCCTGTGAAAGAGCATATCTAGAGAAGCTGTCAGCTTGCGATAAAGCATCTAACCATCAGTTTGGCGAACTCACAGCCTCCAATCACGAGGAGGGACACAGTAGCAACACCGGCTGGATAGGCGAGACCCATGGCTACCTCCGACCCTTTTGAGGGGTGACCACCTTGAGTGATATACAAGCTGCAGGGTCACAGGAAGAAACGCGGGGATAATATGTATGTGGTGGTGGTGGTAGCTGAAGCTCTCTGTCTCTCTTAACTGTACTTGGGCAAGTAGCTAACTCGCAAGTTGGTCGGTGCTGTCGGGACCGGATTAATCCCGCCGAGCAAGCATTCAATCAGTTGTTCCCCAGACGGATCCATGGATGGAGGTCAACAACTACTAATGCTTACAATCGACCATTGAACAACTTGCTGGCCGGTCGGTCAGTCCCCGTCCTTTGTTGCGAAATCCCACGATATCCTTGGGCCTTCTCTTTCCTTAAGACAAATATTGGCTTTCTCGCATCGCTTTTTTCTCTGACGTTGTCTGTGAACCGAGGCTCTTTTCGCAGCGCAAATCTACATAACTACCCCTGATTCTGTCTCGTCGACAGCTGCGATCACCATGACCTCCACATCTGGGGTAGGGTCGTATTCGAACCCGTTGAAGAAGTTCAAGTATGCTCTCCCTCATTAACATGGTGTGCATGGAGTCCTGACCATTCAAAATCATTTCAGGTTGGTTTTTCTTGGAGAACAAAGTGGTACGCAACGCCCGCTCGGAATTGAAGCCTGTTTAGCCTGTCATCACCGGTGATGGCTCATCGATTGCTTGTTTCTGATGCCTATCATACAGTGGGGAAAACATCATTGATCACACGGTTCATGTACGACTCGTTCGACAACACGTACCAGGCAACCATTGGTATCGATTTTCTTTCGAAGGTATGCCGTATACAACCAATGCGCCTCCTCGCCATCGGCTCGGAACATGTGATTCTTGTGCTGCAATGCTTGCTATATTGAATCTGCAGACGCCATCGCTTGAAATTGTGCTGACGGGCCTTTATAGACTATGTACCTTGAGGACAGAACTGTCCGCCTCCAACTTTGGGATACCGCCGGGCAAGAACGATTTCGGTCTCTCATTCCATCCTACATCCGCGACTCCAGCGTTGCAGTCGTTGTCTACGATATCTCGAATGCCAAATCCTTCCAAAATACTCGGAAATGGATCGACGACGTGCGAGGCGAGCGTGGCAACGACGTGATCATTGTCTTAGTGGGCAACAAGACGGATTTGAACGATAAGCGGGAAGTGACGACGGCACAAGGTGAAGAAGAGGCCAAGAAGAATGGTTTGATGTTCATTGAAACAAGTGCCAAGGTCGGCCACAATGTCAAGCAATTGTTCCGGAGGATAGCCCAGGCTCTGCCAGGCATGGAGGGAGAGGCGAACAGAGGAGAGAGCCAAAGTACGTATTTCCCGCATATTTTGCCGCGTCTACCTTGTACTGACCCGTTTCTTTTCCATTCGCAGTGATTGATGTCAATATAAGTCCTAAGGAGACCACGACCAACGACGGATGCGCTTGCTGAAATGTACCAATTTTTTTTATTTGTTGGCAGTCAAACACTTCCATATCCTTCGCTCTTGATTACCGGATGGGGGCCCTTGTCACCAATGCTCTTTCATTCTTAAGATGTACATTCTTCTAGTTTTTTGGTTTCATCGTCGTATAGCGTGTGTTTAGATTACTTCCCTATTGAACTTAATATTTCAAATGTTTCTGAGTCCTGGAAGAAGGCCAGACCTTTCTTCCATTTGCCCGTCTTTATATCAGTCACCAGTCTACGGCATTATTATATCAGGCATTTCACTTTAGTCGGACCATTCATGGCAACTGTGGTATTTGTCGTGAGAAATAACTGTATTATATGGAATTGTCGTCAATGATACAGGGAGTATATGATTCTAGTCAATTTCCATTTCGCACCACATTGTTAGCAATCGACCAGCAGATGAGCCTGGAGATCACGGGTAATCGAGGCATGCATTCATTGATTTCTCAGGTAGGCATTCGCGACCACTATATTGGACATCGACCTTATGGCAGAAGAAGAATTTCGAAGAAAACTTTCAGGCATTCAAGCCTCACAACAATGATGCTTGTCGCATAAGAAGAAAGAAAACAGTCCATGTTCAGTTTGGAAGAATCTCGGTTGTTTACAGATACGAATACGACAAGGTCCAACTACTTGTAGGGATCGTCCATTCTTACCCAAGTTAGGCAAGTAGACATATGGCCTTGGAAGAGATGTGGTAACACGTTGTTCCATGAGTCCCGAGAATCTCAGAAGTTGAAAGTATCTATTGACTCATAGTATACTCACCCAACATTTGAATATTATTATGCGCGAGAATAGCGTAGTTCACCTGTTCTTCAAGCATAGAAAGGCAATGCTCAACGTCATACTCCGTACGAGGCGATAGTGGTGCTCAACGCAGGGTCTTGGCAAGAATAACCACACAGTACTGGTACTCTGTACAGTAATCAAAACGGAGTCCAGCCCCGGATCAACCGGAGTCTTGGCTTTCAGCCTTTTTCATTTCCAACCTCCCTCCCTTCTTGACTTGCATTTCCTTTGCCGTTGTAATACTCTCTGCTGGGCTCGAGCCGGTCTTCGAAGCCGTTAGACCGCGCTCGATCACTTTCAAGGCATCAAGATGGGGTTTCCAACGCGATTTTTCCGCATCCCGCGGCCAGAGGTATGTTTCTCGACGCCATTTCGAAGCGTTCCTTGGGCAGTCGGGATCGTAAGCTAATCGGTTATCTCCTTGCCTCTAGACATTCCTTTATGTCATGAGCCTCGAGACGGGCGCCTCATTGATCACACTATCATTGCTTCTCAACAAAATCAGCGGTCTCTATGGCTTGCTTGCCTTGTTGACTGGTTACCACCTGTCGCCGGTTCAGCTGTCGATGTACCTTTACTCCCTCATCGCTCTCGGCCTCACAACACTTCTCTTCCCGCACATTCGCAAGCAGTCTCCACTACAATGTTTGGCGCTCGCTTGGCTCTATTTACTCGACAGTGCCATCAACGCTGCATATACTGCTGCCTTTGGTGTCACGTGGTTTCTCGTCATCTCTCAGGCGTATGACAATGGAAGCACATCTGGGCCGGGTCGGGAGACTATTGAACAGACTGCTGGATTCACAAACCCCAAATACGGAGACACCGATTCTGCCTCGGATGGCAGCAGCTTCTCCATAGAGCAGGGGGCCTCCACTGGGATCCGCTCCGCGAGAAGCACCGTCGGCGATGTTGTTTACCAACCCGAAAGCTTTCAGAGCATTATCTTCATCTGCCTTCTGTGGGTCATACGCATCTACTTCGTCCTCGTCATGCTTGCCTTTGCTCGGCAGACTCTGCGCTTATATATCGCGACGCCTCGCCACACGCAGCTTCCCTCTCACAGCCGCAACACCTCCATTGCCAGCGTGGCTGACATTGACCGTGAGGCATTCTCTCCTTACAGCCCAGAAGGCCAGGGCTGGAAGGGTAAGCTTGGTCGTATCATGATTAGCATCGGTCGTAGCTATTGGCTCGGCGACGATGACAGTAACGAGAGCTGGATGAGCAATATTGGTCGCAGATTCCGCAGCCGTGGAGATAATGCTGACCTGTCTGGGCCTATTGAGAGAGAGAGAAGACGCCGTTCCGGGACTGGTCCGCCACAGCCGTCGTATTCTGTCGTGCAAGCCGCTGCGCGGCAACAGCCGATCCTCGAAGAGACGCCCGGGATGAACGTCAATTTGCAATCCTGGCCAGAAAACAGATGATTGACTTCTGCATTGGAGTTGAATTGCGATTTAGCGTTGATTGCGGCTTCTTCGTTTTGCTGGATCAGTTTGCTGTGGCGTATTTGCAAGAATTATACCTGGCAATGGTCGAGCGGCCAGATGTCATATTAATACATGCCAGACGATGATCACTCTTCCTGCTAGACAGGAAGCATAAGTGAAACATTGTGCCCATCTCACCTATCGAGGGTTTAGATTGGGCTCTACTGCGAGTATACCCATCGATTATGACCCTTTTCACCTCAACCTTACATATCCTGTTTTGCTTTGTTTCTTGTGACTATATATGCCGAGATGACCTACATATCTGATGACGAGTTGGGCAGGGAAGACTCTGCTAGACCAAGATATGCCTCAGATCTTCTCTTCAACCTCTGTGCATACTTCGATATTCGGCGCGTTGGTTGTTGGATCATTGCCGTGGATATCAGGGCCAACGGGAACTCTTGGATTATACGGAGGAGATGGCAGATGACCGATAATGGGCAGACGACGGGGATCTCGTCAGTCTGACCGGTGCTGGCGTTCGGACATGTACATACATAGATTCTGTACTGGTCGGGTATGGTCAGGCGTCTTTGACGGGTTCTATTCGAATGCACGATTTACGGGGAGTCTTCTGTATATCCTCTGGACAGATACGAGGTTACGAATGTCGAACCATACCTTGCCACTGAGAACGTGACTATGATAACCTGAATGATATGTAAGCTTTTGCACCATCCGTGATGGTGTGATGTATGCCTCTCGCCCGAGAAGTCGAAATCTACGCCGTGTACTCCGTACGGTGTTTGAACTTGAAGCGCTTTGAATGTTTCTGGAGATCATGGATTACCCGTGGACGCTGATTAATAGCCATGAGGCGAGTCATTGGACAATTCTACTCCAAGAGACACACATGGACAGATGGACGATGTGCTCCATTTCCACTAGATAGCATTAATGGCATATCATACCGTTGACCTCGAAGACTGGATCACTTCTCTCTAATATTGGAATATCATCATCTCTGAGCAAATCCCGACAGTTCCTCATGAGTGGCCGATGCGCTGACGTGCTCAAGGAGCAGTCACGGGACCCCCGCAGTCTGGCCCTATTGCGTGATCATAGACCAATCAGAACAACACCGTTTTAACCCCAATGGCGGCAATTCTACAGAGCGGGAGGACAGAAAGGTAATATTTGTTGCTGGACAAGACGACTTTTTTTCCTTCTTCCTGTGAATGAAGGAGCTAGAGGAAGAGGTAGAAATTCAAGGTTGATTTTTGTTTTCTTCTGCCCTTTGTATTTCTTGGGCATTCCTCCCTCCCTGTCCTGGTGTCATACCACACCTTTATGTGGTGATATAAGATACTTAGATCGATCTGCTGTGCTGTGAGAACGTTCAGCCAGTACCTGTCACCATGGCACCCATCACCACTGCTGGAGAAGCAGGTGAGTCTCCCTTTTAAGTAAACTTTTGATGCAGTTATTGATAATGCTAATTGGCACTTTTCTGATGACTAGTGTCGAGAATTGCTTATCTCCTCAGCGATCTTGTTCTTTCTGTTCAACCATCTCTGCAGGCGGATTCTCTGTTTTCCAAGTCACTGAAGGCTTTGAAAGGAAGCAATGCTCATGGTATTCTATCCAAGGGCACTCCAGAGGTGAGCGAACTTCGACTTGCGCGCCACCCATTGCCCGCGACAGGTAACTAATGAAGCATATAGGTGCTTCCCGTACGGCATAATGAAGATCCTCTGCTCTCTGCATTCCATCCTCTTCAAACTGGCAATACAGTCTCTGTAGTCACTGCCTCGCCTGTCCTGCTTTCTTCAATCACCCATCTCTACCGCCTGGCCAACTATCCGATTGTCATCCATGTCGCCTTGGAACCGTCTCCCTTCCCAGACTATTCCATCATCAGCTCGACACGTCAGTGCGGCTTCACATTCTTGCATTCTGAGACTCTTCAGGAGGCGCAGGACATTGCTCTCACGGCGCATGCTTTGGCCCTCCAATCTGGAAAGGGTGTCATTCATTTCTTTGATCCCTCCAATTCCGCAAACGATGATGCGATTGCCGAGGAGGATGTGGAGGTCATCAAGAAGGTCCTCAGCGTGGCTGGAAACAGTGCTACTCACACTGCCGGTACCGGAGCACAGACATTGTATGCTGAGTCCGGCCGCGTTGCCACGATAACTGGGGACGTGTTGGAACGTCCTTCGGACAGACAAGGCGCAGTGTCCGGAGTGACTTCTGGAGTTGCGACACCAAGCTTGGTTCCTCCGAGCGCCAGCGTTGACAGCTCGTCTGTCGGGTCGTCAAGAAGAGACAGCAGCGTCGACAGTCACGCCCCTAGCTCCTCCGCCACAACTGTGGACACGTCCAGCGTGCGGCCAGTCAATGCGGCTGACATCTTCGAGTGGACGACCCAGATCTGGAAAGCTCTGGACCAAGCAACAGGACGGAGCTATCGGGCTGTCGAGTACACGGGACCCACGAACGCCAAATCTGCCGTCTTCATTTTCGGCTCCACCGGTGTTTTCGTCGATGTCCTTGCTAATGCCAGTGGTAATAGCGAGCTCGAGAACATTGGACTCATTACTGCGCGCTTGTACAGACCGTGGGTGGGCAGCCAGATTCTGAGCTCGATTCCCAGCACTATTGAGAAGATCGCTGTTGTGGAACAGGTTCGCAAGACGACCAGATGGGGCCCGTCATTCATGGATCTGTTGTCTAGTGTGACTCCTGCCACTGCTGGTGGTCGCACTCTGAAGATTGTTGGGTACAGATTGGGATATGTCGAACCATCCACTGCCGTCCAGGCTCTTCGCGGCATCGTCCAGAATCTGAATTCTGAGTCCCCTATTCAGAACCTTGAGATCGGCAGCCCCAGCGCACCAGCCCCGGACGCGAAGCTTGAGCAGCCTCACCTTGAGAACGCATACCTCAAAATTCTCAATCAGCTCTTTGGTGACCGTCTACACATCGCAAATCAGCTCGGATCAAAGCACGCGGGTATATCCTCGACGATCGCGGCAAGCCCCGAATATGGATTTGGTGCATTGATCGCCAGACAGGAGCACCGCGAACGTTTCATCCGTGAGGTTGAAGAAGCATCCAAGGCTTCCAGCTTCGCCACTGAGGTTCCCAAGACATGGCTCTTCAAGTGGGCTTTGAACGCCCGTGACACCTCCAAGGCGAACAAGCTGGCTCCGGATGTTATCGCCCGTCTTTCTAACGATGGTTCTCAATTGGCCAAGAAGCTCCTTGAGCACAAGAAGCTCTTCTTCCACGAGTCTCAGTGGCTTATCGGCTCGGACGCTTGGGCATACGATCTTGGCAACTCTGGTGTCCACCACGTCCTTGCCTCGGGCGCAAACATCAACATGCTCATCATCGACTCGCAGCCATACTCCGAGCGTGCTGCCGCTGACCCGACCCGCAGAAAGAAGGATATTGGCCTGTACGCGATGAACTTCGGAAACGCATATGTCGCATCCGTTGCCGTCTACAGCTCATATACCCAAGTTCTTCAGGCAATGGCGGAAGCTGAGCAGTTCAACGGCCCCTCTGTTGTCGTTGCCTATCTGCCATACAACCAAGAGAACGACTCCGCTCTTACCGTTCTCCAAGAGACCAAGAAAGCCGTGGACCTTGGTTACTGGCCTTTGTACCGCTGGAATCCCGCAAACGAGGAGAAGGGTGAGCCTAAGTTCTCACTCGACTCAGAGCGCATCAAGCGCGAGCTGGAGGAGTTCCTGCGCAGAGACAACCAGCTCACTCAGCTGATGAACCGTCACCCTAAGTTCTCGTCTGCGCTTTCTGAGTCTTATGGCACAGAGGTTCGAGCACTGCAGAAGCGCAAGGCCAAGGACTCCTACGAGAAGCTCCTTGAGGGCCTCTTTGGTGCCCCATTGACCATTCTCTTTGCTTCAGACAACGGCAACGCCCAGAATCTGGCTAAGCGTCTTGGAAACCGTGGTCGTGCCAGAGGTTTGAAGACTATGGTTATGGCCATGGATGACTATCCTATCGAGGATTTGGCGACCGAAGAGAACGTCGTCTTCATCACCAGCACTGCCGGTCAGGGAGAGTTCCCCCAGAATGGCCGCGCCTTCTGGGAGGTGGTCAAGAACTCCGGGGATCTGGACCTGTCGTCAATCAACTATTCCGTCTTCGGTCTCGGTGATAGCCACTACTGGCCACGCAAGGAGGACAAGATCTACTACAACAAGCCAGCGAAGGACCTCGATGCTCGGATTTCTTTCCTTGGCGGTCGCAAGCTTACCGATATTGGACTGGGTGATGATCAGGATCCCGATGCTTACCAAACTGGTTATGCCGAATGGGAGCCACGTCTGTGGCAAGCTTTGGGAGTGGACAAGGTCGAGGGTCTTGTGGATGAGCCTCCACCATTGACCAACGAGGACATCAAGATCCAGTCCAACTACTTGCGAGGAACGATCGCGGAGGGCCTTCGCGATGAGAGCACGGGTGCTATTTCCGCGAGCGACCAACAGCTGACTAAATTCCACGGTACATATATGCAGGATGATCGTGATGTCCGGGACGAGCGCAAGGCTCAAGGTCTGGAGCCAGCGTACATCTTCATGATCCGCTGCCGTCTCCCTGGTGGCGTGGCTACCCCGTCCCAGTGGCTGCAGATGGATGCCATTAGCAGCGCTTACGGTAATGAGACCATGAAGCTTACGACCCGTCAAACTTTCCAGTTCCACGGTGTCGTGAAGCGCAATCTCCGTTCCGCCATGCGTGCGATTAACAGGGCATTGATGACAACACTCGCTGCTTGCGGTGATGTCAACCGTAACGTTATGTGCAGCTCTCTGCCAGAACTGTCTTCCTTCCATCGTGAGGCTCATGCTGTCGCGAAGAGAATCAGTGATCACCTCCTTCCTTCCACGACCGCCTACCATGAGATCTGGTTGAAGGACGATAACGACAAGGATGTCCAGGTTGCTGGTGATGCTGTTGTCGATCACGAGCCACTCTATGGCCCCACCTATCTTCCTCGCAAATTCAAGGTCACTATCGCCATTCCTCCTCACAACGATACGGACGTCTACGCTCACGATATCGGTCTGATTGCCATCAAGGGAGCCGATGGTCACCTGGAGGGCTTCAATGTCTTGGCTGGTGGTGGTATGGGTGTTACCCACAACAACAAGAAGACCTACCCCCAGACTGGCCGTATGCTCGGTTACGTCCCCGCAGACCAGGCCCACATTGTCTGCGAGAAGATCATGCTCGTCCAGCGTGACTTTGGTGACCGCAAGAACCGCAAGCATGCTCGTCTGAAGTACACTATTGACGATATGGGTGTTGATGTCTTCAAGGGCAAGGTCGAGGCACTCCTTCCGGACGGACTGCGTTTCGCTGAGCCTCGTCCCTTCAAGTTCGTTTCGAACATCGACACCTTCGGCTGGCAGAAGGACGAGAAGGGCTTGAATCACTTCACCTTCTTCATCGAAAATGGACGTGTTGAGGATACCGCCGACTTCGCCATGCGCACTGGTCTCCGAGAGCTGGCCAAGCTTGACAAGGGAGAGTTCCGCCTTACTGGTAATCAGCACTTGATTCTGTCCAACATCAAGGATGAAGACCTCCCCGAGATCAAGCAGTTGTTGGCCAAGTACAAGCTTGACAACACCAACTTCACCGGCCTGCGTCTCTCGTCCTCGGCCTGTGTGGCTTTCCCCACTTGCGGTTTGGCTATGGCTGAGTCCGAGCGCTACCTCCCCGTCCTCATCAGCAAGCTTGAGTCCACTCTCGAAGAAGTTGGCCTGGCCAGAGATAGCATTGTTATGCGTATGACTGGCTGCCCCAACGGTTGCGCCCGCCCTTGGTTGGCTGAGGCTGCTTTCGTTGGCAAGGCCTACGGTGCTTACAACATGTACCTCGGTGGTGGCTACCATGGACAGCGTTTGAACAAGCTGTACCGTTCTTCCATTAAGGAGGATGAGATTCTCGATATCATGAAGGGTCTTCTTAAGCGATACGCACTTGAGCGGAACACGGATGGCCCAGAGCCGGAGAGATTCGGAGACTGGTGTATCCGCGCCGGTATCGTTAAGGAGACCACCGATGGACGCAATTTCCACGAAGGGGTATGTTCGCATTCTTTTCTTTCATCTCCTTAAGTTTCGTCTTAGATTGAAACTGACCGTCGTTTTCTAATTAGGTCGCTGAAGAGGAAGATGAGGAGTAAGATCATCGCCGATGACTTTGAGGGATCTTCGCATTTGAATCTTCTCTGCAGATATTCCTTGTGTTACACGATTCAAAAACCTTTGGCAAAGTGAGCCAGATGGATTGACAATGATGTACAGCCCATCACCCCCAGTAGAGACTTGGTTGATCTTTTAATGATTTTCAAGTTCTGCCTCCTTTTTCTTGTACCATTTGCATGACTACCAGAAACCTCATTTGTACATAGCGTTGCTTAATAAAAGCGTATCCCTGGATGTGATTAATCGGTTGCTATACATCACCGTGCCGGGGTCAACCTCATAAAATAAATGGGACGGTACGGAGTCTAGAGTAGCTACGCTGTTGTCATCCATTAAGAAGAACAAAGGAAGGAAGAAAATGAGAACAATATACGTGTTGATCACAGAATTTGCAATGAGGACCTAGGTCCTCGCTATCTACTTCATCGGGCATAAGAGAGTGGAGTGGGGAGGATCCTTTCATAAGAAGGCGGTGAAACTCAGCAAATCGCAGAAAAAAGTTGTCTTCAGAGATACCGTGACGATGACAAACTCCGCCATTGTTTCTCAATTTGAGACATTTATCTTGTCATACGGTCTTATAGACTCCCGATTGCTGGATACCCTGTTGCATCCTACAAGTGTATCCATTTAGAACACCCCAATGCTCGCGGCTGTTTGCAACTAAAGAACCCGTCCTCTCCGCGCCATGGATTCCTCCGACCCCATCATCGCATCCTACGACGTCTTCCTCACAGACTCCGAAATCTCTCGCTACGTCCTACAATACCTCGACCGACCGACCGGCCAAGCCTACGACGAGCGCCACGGTCAGAAACCCACCGCGTTCCGATTAAAGCCTCGAACGAGTCTTGTGGAAGTGGACGTTCCCATCAACACTCGCGTGAATTACGATGTGAGCAAGGGATTGCGGTACGGCGATGCGTTGAAAAGGAGCCGGATATCGCGTGATGGAGGGGCGTATGGTATGGCGGGTGGTTTCAGCTCTGGCGGAGGTGGCGGTGCGGTAGCAAGGGGAGCTGTCAAGATGGAAGGTTACGAGGATGTGGAGATGGGAGGCATGGGGGATAGCCAACAGGGCGAGTTGTTACGCGTGCAGACGCTAGGCGGGAGGATCAAGATTCCCGAGGAGGGGGATCCAGTGTATATGTTGGCTGCTTTCCGAGGGAGTGAGTTCTGCCATTTTTTCCGCTGGGAATCTCATGGGAAAAGACGAATCATTGGTAATTTGGGGGCCTATGCTAACGGATTGGTCCAGAGAATCTGCATCTCTCTCCCGTCTCGGCAGTAGTACAATTACACCCTCAACTTCACCATCTCGACGCCTTAGAAGAATTGCCCAAGGGCAGAGGCGGCAAGGCGAAGAAAGATGCCGAAGAAGAGCGATCTGCGGAGAGCGAAGCTCGCGCGATCGATGTCAAGATCAAAGCAGCGGAGGATGGAGAAGCGATCGTCCCTAGCAACCTGGAACTACTCAAGAAAATGCAGGAGGAGAAATGGGAGACCTATGAATGGGTTGATGCAGAGGTAATTCTCGTTCGCTCCCCAACCTGGTCGATGTGAAGCACACACCGCTGACTGTTTTCCTTGTTTGTTTAGACTGAGGAATCATGGCACACATATGAGAGCTATATGATGCATCAATATCCGGAGGAACTACCCCAACTCAAATCGGCAATCACTAGCGAAGACTACCTTGATGGAATGAGTGCGCCCAGGATAGATCCCGCACGGCCAGAAATGACCGGTTGGGCTATGAAACAGAATAGAAAGAAGCAGAAGGAACGAGGCGGTGATCCGGAAAGTGATAGTGAGGAGGGATGAAGCATGCTCTGATGCAGAAATAACGAATGCTTTATGAGTCCCATGCTTCCGACGACATCATTCACTTCTGCAAGCACATCGTCTGTGCTTTTAAGATCGCGAATGCGAGTACTCCACGCTCATGCAAACTTCTTCAGTTGGATCTACGGTTGTCAGAAACAAGGTCTGCTGGATCTTACAAGATCTTCCGTAATAAAAGTTCGACTGAGGGTTCGCGCACGTTGATAGAAGAAGGCGAGCACGTGAGTCGATGGCGCCTGAAATCGGTACCTACTGTAGCTCAAGTGTCCAAAGGCTGTTGCTTCTGTGTTCAAATTCGCCTCGGGAGGGCTTCAAGAGACCTCTGGTACTCATGTGAACCCATCGAAAATACAGTCAATTGGCAACTGATCGACAATTGGGCTCGTAAAACTCCACTAATGAAATAATGTAAGGGAATTGAACTGCAAAACGACCATCTCTCAAGCTGGCCGTGCCTTAGTCATCCATACTCCATTTTTTATCCGAACACCCACCCAATCATCAAGCATTAGAGTAGTCTAGATCACCTGATGGCATATGACCAGTACCTCTCTAGGTATGGTCCCGATTCACATATTTTTTTCCCTTCGCCGAGCGTCTCCTTGGTCGAGGAGAGACATTCAAGTTTGCCATCTTGGAAAACCTCACCCTTTTCTTTCATTCCTCTTCCAAGTGGATTGAAGGCTGCAGGACGGCAAGGCAGTACAGAATCGCAATTGTGTCAATTTATCTGTCTGTCTTCTGTCAGGAGGACAAGTCAGTTGCATTGTCATTCCTGTCTAGCTTTTCGTCCTTTCTGCAGTCTGCGTCTTCTTGTCGTGTCGTTTCTAGCATTGCAGATGTTTTAATCACTATTTTCCTTTTCGATCTCTTGTATTTCACTCATATGAATTTTCCACGAGTCATTAATCATGTTATCTCGAGTGGCTTGTCGGAAAAATGCTTTCCTTCTCCTCCGGCGACCTACAACACAGCCAGCTTTGCTGTCTTCGACAACTCTACGGCTTCATTCACAATCAATTCGGCCGACGACCATAAGCAATGGCTCCACGCCCCCTTCTCGCGAACGTTCTCGCCGTCCATCATTTCAGTCTAATCGGAATCTCGCTACAGCAGCAGAGGCGCCGGCCGTTGAGCAAAGCCCCTATGCTTCATTCGAGAATTCGTTGTATACACCGGGTACGAACTATGAACAGCCGAAGCCATGGAGTCCATTGTTTTCTACGCCACCTAACGACTATGATCCTTCGTCGTTGATCATCCTGGACGAATTCGTCCAAACCAAGCCGAGAATACTCAGGAAAGTCAAGGGAATTGGAGGTGACGAGGAGGAGATGTTGGCGAACTTCGATATCTCGTTGAAAGTAGGAAGATTTGATCGAGCCGCATCGCTCATTCAACGGTTGGGTCATTACTACTCCGCTGGATCACCCGAGTATCTCGCCCTCCACAACCGTTACCTTGACGCAATGGTATCGCACATGATTGTTACGAGACAGCATCAGATGGTCCTGCCGCTCCAGAAATGGTTCGAGGTGGATATGCCTTCCGGTGGTGTGATTCCGGATGCCACGACGTTTGCAATCATGATCAGAATGGCTCTGCGCATGCTGCACGGCCCAAAGCGGGACCGAACTGTGCGTAGGTACTGGGAACTTTCAAAGAAGCAGGAGATCGAGGAGGAGGTGCTTGCGACGCCTGTTCTCTCGGAGTTGGAGCTTGGTGAGCTGTCAGAGGTAAGGATTTTTCGCACTCATGTCGAGTATCGACGAACGCTCCGGGGTATACTAATTGTTATGATGCTCTAGATTTGCTCTTCGGACCTGCAGCGAGTGGCAATCGACAGTATGGGAATTGATGCGATGCAGCTTCCCCAGCCTTCCGTCTCCGAAACCGAAGAATCTGCCACCGTCCGGGCTGTTGACCAGAAAGGACAGGGTCTTTCGTCACTGAGAAAGTCGCTTTCGCTATTCTCGGGGAATGCGGAACTTGAGCTTCCATCCAATGTTCAAGGGACAGAAGAAGAGCAAGTCGAATTGCGAAAGCAACTGAGGCAGCGCCAACTCGAAGCAGATGCGTTGCAATCGGCTTTGGAGCGTTGGCGTCATGAATTCGCTGAGCGGCAAAAGATTGGTCTTGATATGAGCTCCAGCGGGAAGCGAATCAGCTCCATAATGAATGAGTGGCATACCGCTCTCGTTGCTCGGATTCAGGAGGAATTGAAGCTGGTTGCAGAGGCAGAGACTAACCCGACTCGCTCTTTGGAGCAGAGAGAGCGCTGCGAGTACGGTGTATATCTGCGGGCTCTTGAGCCGGAGAAAATAGCTGCTCTCACGATTCTCAATGTGTGGTTGATGTTTAGCCGGTCTGGTATGGATAGGGGCCTTAAGCTCTCTGCATTGGTCACGAACATTGGACGGGATTACCGGGATGAGTTGATTGCAGAGGCTGCTCTCAAACGGGATGCGGGTGCAGGACATCGACGACTACAAGTTCTGAAGCAGATCCTTGCAGGGCGCAAGCAAAAAGATGGCCGGGCGCCGTGGCAGGCTCTTGTTCAGAAGCTACAGGAAGAGGATCCCACTGTGGTTTGGCCGACGAGAACTGTCGCCAAGGTTGGGGCTGTTTTGATGAGCATGCTCTACGAGATTGCGAAAGTTCCTACGACTGCAGAGCACCCAGAGACCAAGAAGCGAATTGTGACTAAGCAGCCAGCCTTTCACCATGCCTACCAGCTCACGTGGGGAAGACGGTCTGGTGTGATTCATATGCATCCCGAACTAGTGAAAATGGTCGCCAAGGAGCCCGCTGCTGACCTTGTGTGTCGGCATCTACCCATGGTATGTGAACCCAAGCCATGGAAAGGTATGAAGGATGGCGGGTTCCTCCTCTATGAGACGAGTCTCGTCCGTCTGACCCCGGGTGAACTTCTTCAACCGCAGTACGTCCAGGCTGCGTTGGAAACTCACGGGCTGGAACACATCCGTGCGGGTTTGGATGTATTGGGCAAGACAGGATGGGTTATCAACAAGGATGTTTTCGATGTTATGCTCGAAGCTTGGAACTCCGGTGAGGCCATTGCCAACCTGCCTCCAGCCGAGCCAGACCTTCCAGCACCGCCAAAACCAGCTCCCGAGGAAGGCCCCGAAGCTGAGAGAAACTGGATACATCAAATCCGTGAACTTGAGAACAAGAAGTCTGGTATGCATTCGAACCGTTGTTTCCAGAACTTCCAGATGGAAGTGGCTCGAGCCTACAGGAACGAAACCTTCTACTTGCCCCATAATATGGACTTCCGTGGCCGAGCCTACCCTCTTCCGCCGTACCTCAACCAAATGGGGGCTGACAACTGCAGAGGCATTCTGCTCTTCAGCGAGGCAAAGCCACTCGGGGAGAGCGGCCTGAGGTGGTTGAAAATTCAACTTGCAAATGTCTTCGGTTACGACAAAGCCAGTCTTTCGGAACGTGAACAGTTTACAATGGATCATCTCGACGACGTGCTTGATTCCGCAAACAATGGTTTGCACGGCAGACGCTGGTGGCTCAAGGCGGAGGATCCATGGCAGTGTCTAGCAGCTTGCTGTGAACTCCGAAATGCGCTTCGCCTTCCAGATCCAACAAAGTATGCTTCTCGCCTACCTGTCCATCAGGATGGTTCCTGTAATGGATTGCAGCATTACGCAGCACTTGGTGGCGACATCATGGGCGCCAAGCAAGTCAATCTTGAGCCATCAGACCGGCCATCCGACGTGTACACTGGTGTCGCTGAATTCGTCAAGGACATCGTTGCCAAAGAAGCCTCTCAAGGCCATCCCGTGGCAAATCTACTCCAAGGGAAGGTCACCAGAAAGGTCGTCAAGCAGACTGTTATGACCAACGTATATGGTGTAACTTTCATCGGAGCTATGAGACAAGTCCGCAGACAACTCGTTGACCATTACCCGGAGCTTAGCAATGAAGAGACAAGAAAAGGCGCGATTTATATCGCGACGAAGATCTTCGAGGCGCTGGGATCCATTTTCACTGGTGCGCATGACATTCAATTCTGGCTAGGCGACTGTGCAAGTCGCATTACTCAATCGCTCTCACCGGAGCAGATTGATGAGATCGCGAAAGAAGTCTTGACTCCCGACAAGCAGAAGAAGGGTAACTCTCGTAAACTCAAAGATCCGTCGGAAAGATTCAGAACAACGGTGATCTGGACCACGCCTTTAGGTCTTCCGGTTGTCCAACCCTATCGGACCCGAAAAGCTCGACGTATCAACACTACTCTGCAGGAAATCAGCATTGCGGATTCAAGTGCATCGGACGTCGTCAACAGGCGGAGACAACTTCAGGCTTTCCCACCAAACTTTATCCACTCTCTTGACGCTACGCACATGTTACTGTCAGCAAACGAATGCCATCGAAACGGTTTGGCATTCTCGGCTGTTCACGATTCGTTTTGGACGCACGCCTGCGACGTCGATAAGATGAACCGCATCCTGCGCGATGCATTTGTTCGCATGCATTCCGACGACATTGTGAAGAGGCTCGCAGCTGAGTTCAAGGCCCGTTACGGGAAGCATTTGTTCCTGGGCAAAGTAAAAGCGTCGAGCAAGATTGGTCGTGCAATCCGGGCTTATCGAAACGCCACCAAGAGGACGTCGCAGAAAGTCCACGAGCTTCTTGAAGAACAGAAGAGACAAAATCTTCTCAATTCGGACGATCCCGAGCTTCAGGCCCAGGGCCGTGCGATGAAAACGGCGGCCAGCATCTTCGAAGAGATGAATGGCACAGATGACGACCTGTGCATTCGCAAGTCGCTTGGTGCACTGGAGCTTGCTCATGTTCCCGAGGATTTGGCAGCCGCTGAACGGCAGGCCATGTCAATTGACTCGCAGGATCCTGCGATTGAGAGCATGTTCTCCGACCTCGGCCCAGAGGCTGATGTTGAGGACTTGGCTTTGGAGGGCAGCGAGGCGGAAGGTGAGACAAAAGGTCAGAAGAAACGGAAGGCTGAAAGTCATGTTTGGCTATGGCTTCCTTTGCGATTCCGGGAGGTACCTACCAAGGGTACCTGGGATGTCACCCGAATCCGGGACAGCGAGTACTTCTTCTCCTAAGCGCATTCCGGCATTTCATTGCCGGCATGGCCTAGGGCCGCCGCGGGCGACCCTCATGCCTCCCCTTGGCCCTTGTCATTTTCCTTGGGGGTGGCCGTCTTTGCTTTCCGAGCATTGGATTCGGTGTTGTATGGGTTACAGTATATTTCTTTTTTTTCCCTTTTCTACTTCACTTGGGCTGTTTTACTTCATTATTTGGACACTCAAAAGGGACTGTACGATTTCGATGCTTTCCTTTGGCGTTGCATACATCTGTTGGATGGTAGAGGCGAAATGTTTTCTTCTATGGTCCCATTTGCGATTCCCCTATTTTGTACACGTCTCTGCTACTTATGGCCACCGCCACTCTGGTCTGTTCTTGTCCAGTCTGCATGACTCGTGTGTTGTTTCACCTGCGTATTATTATATATGATTTGTACAGTATGGCGGCTGAAGTTGCATGGGATGTACAGGGGGCATCATGTGTTAAGGCCTTTATGCAGGACTCTTGATAGTAAGGTTATAGTATAGTTCTGCCAAAAAAATAGGAAGAGAAACTTAAGACATAATCAATTATCGACACTTTTCTGAACGGTGGTGCACTCAGTCCGTACGGGGATTGGATGTGCATCCTTGGTCTTTCTTTTTCTTTTCTTTACCGTGTTCCAGCGTCGCGCCTCGTGCAAGCGAAGCGAGCGTATAGGAGAGATGGGAAGCTGGACAGACTGGGGGCCGGAGGGCCGGGGCCGGGGCCGGGGTTGGGGCCGGGGTTGCATTTAGGCAAAATACAACCAAATCCCTGGAGAAAAGTCTGGAGAATCCCTGACAGTTGCAACTTGCAAAACTCTTCTAGGCCAACTCTGGAGTACTAGTTGAGTGAACACAACTGACCGGCATTTGACTTCGGAGTCAAGGGTTTGTGCCTGACCTTGCAGATGCTCAGGCAGGTGTTGACGTCTGCCTTCTGGAGCATTTCCCCCTCGCGCTCCTCATGGCAATTTTTTTTTCTTTATTTCTCGCAGGTCTGCGTGGCCTTGACATGGGGAAGAAGAGGGGGATTTGGCATGTTGCAGATGCAATGCAATATGCTCGTGTAGGGACTGTCCTTGGTCCGGCAGTTCGACTTGCACTGACCATTGGCGGCATTTACAAGTACCCTTGATCTACTCCGTATCTGACGCCTTAATCAAAATTAATAGGGGAATCACAAGTACACCGTGTCGATGACTATATGCCAACTCGCTTACGATTCATGTACTAGTCTCAATCAGGATGGAGGAGCAGGAGTCCTGGCAGGGCTAGTACGGAGGTAGTCTCGCAGGCTATCGGATCCGGGGCCGCTGTACCTAGATTGTTCTTTTTTAATTTTATCGACCTTGCTGTACTCTTGCTGTTCTTACCAGTAGTGTTCATAGTGATGAAGCCTCGTGAAGGACTATTTGATCTCGTCTCAGAACTATGCTCATGATCTCCATCAGACGAGGAAAAAGAAACTCTGGGCTAATATGATCCTTGACTTTCGAGAACCCAACCATATTAGTATCCAGCTTTCCAGCCTTCGTGATGCCGGGCTGCTGCTTTCGGGCAACGTGAGATTGAATCGGATTCCGAGAGTGAAGGCGAAAGAATATATACAGAGTACGCGATACGGAGGTGCAGCGACCACCTTGCATCATCATTATTAGTTAAGAATAACTGCACAGAGAATATCTTGCTGGATGGTAAGTTTAGCTGCAAACTACTCCGTATATAGTCCGTAGCAGCTACTTTAACTGTAAGCGACCGTCCAACAGCAGACTACTACTGCGCCCAGTCCACAAAAGTAGTATACTCAGTCTCCATATAGGCTTCAAAGTTGCAACGATTTACCGTAAGCGAGTTAGATGACAGCTTGCCGCAAATTCTCATTGGCTTATTTTTGCGCCCTGACTAACTTCCCACATATTGTCCCTGTCTGTGGATAGGTACTCGGCACTGCATTAATTCGAGTCATAAAGCAGGTTTGGCAAGAAACTCATGCAGGAGAAACTCAGGGGAGGAGGGGGTTTGAAGGAGAAGTCGGTGACGGTCAGCAGGCAAAAGTGGCACACGCACACACTCTCTCTCGAAGCATATGATAATGCCCTGATATGATATCTATAATAATAATGCGAAGGAGGAAGAGGAATACGGATTCGATGAGAGATGATCATCCGTCGATTCTCATTCCCTTTGACTTGTCAAGGTGCTTGTAAGCGATCGACTTGGGCTGGAGGATCTCTGTGGCGGATCACTTGGACAAGCCCCAGACAAGACATGCCAGAATCCTTATTCTCAGGTCTGCGGAGTAAAAGTACTCCATACTCCATAACTTATCACCTTACTCGAGGCTGGCTGTGGCGTTTTCCGATTGCAAACGATTTCTCGGCCCTGCTTGGAGAACTGACTGATCGTCGGTCGGTTACGGGAGTTCAATTAATTATTTTGAATTCAGTATTATAATGCTATTATTTCTTTTTTCTCTTTCTTTTCTTTTTCTTTTTTTCCCGCCCTCTCTGCTCGTGCGATCGAGGCATGATCCAATGTTGCCTCATCTGCACCAGAGTCCCAGACACTCCAACTCGATTTAATGAATATCAGCTGCAGGGTTTGTATGGATGGGTATTGTACGGAGTAGGCGTAAGTGGAATACTGTACGGGGGATCAGGCGCCTCAGCAGCCGAACACCGAACCATCCCTACAGGACGACTACAATGGTCATGTCAATGTTTCAGCTTCCAGCCGAAGGTTCCGCACGTCCACGACTCCTGTGCCTCCATATTTCTGTCCTTTCACCAATCCGATCACTCTGCTCCAATTTGACCAGCGTAATTCTCCTTGGCGAAAGCTTTTTGATCAATGATATTCAACGAACTGATGGGAATGCCACTTGCACGCTCCAGAGTACTCGGCACTTGATGTAAATTACCGTACTCCATAATCCGTACAGGTTGGGGAAACGATGAACTTAATGAGGAGGCGGGCCGGACAAGGGTCTTTTTCCGAATCGGGAACAGTCTCCCGTCCTTCGCGTTCGTAATAATTATTATAAATAATACAGTACTCCGTACAATGGATGTCGATAACTTAATATTGTTGACTATGACCAGTGTTAACGGTGGCATGTGAATATGAGAGCGAATCGGGTCTGAAGAATAGACTGATGGATCATGGCAGATGATGTGAGACAATCACCCAAGTTCTGGCAATCCGGGGAAGAAGCTTTGGAAATGGATGCATCAACCATAAGGTCCGAGGAGTCAGGGCGAAGCAGGATCTTTGTTTCTGTTTTGTTCCGATTTCCACCCCGCCTTTTGCCCACTAAGACTGGATCGCCTCGTGCTGGGACTCTGTCTAGACTCGACTGTGGTAGATCACTACTACCTTGACTACGACTAGTAAACTTCCTTTCGTCCCAGGATCTCGCTAGGGGCGACAATGTTCTTTTGTTCTCCACACGACGATCCCTAACCCATTCGGTCGCTTCGTTTCTCCAACTTCCGTCTCTCCTCCTGTCCAGACTCTGTACAGATGCTTCCTGGCGCTCTTCTGTGCCTCCTGAGGAGTTGACCTACACTACTAAACTTAACATATTCCGTACTCCATCAAACCAGTGTTCGCCTCGGGCCGTGCCCCGAACAACAGGACAGACAAGACAAACTTCGATCCAATTCCGATTTTGTGCCTCCTGCTCACAATGTCACTCGCTCTCCCCCGCCTCCCTCTTTGGTTCAACGTTTTTAACGTTCCCACATCGTAATCTAACCCCATTGCAGACTATTGTTTGACAGATCGGTGGGTTGATGAAGGTTAAGCGATGAGATGAGATGCTCCTCCATCTCCACGATTCGGCTTCTCCATTCTTATTCTACTGCTGCTAGCCTGCTGCTGCTTTCTCATCCATGGCCTCCTAAATATTCTTTCGAGATAAGCCATCGTCTTCTCCATCTCTCACAAACTGATTCATCTCACAAACCTATCTGTTTTCCTCCCATATATATCTCTGTACAACCATTATTGCAGCACGAAGCTGCTCATTCGATCCCACGCTCGGTCCGCCTGAGTCTCTCTCCACCGGTCGGGGTAACTATCCGCTTTTTCCTCTTTTTTCATTTCCCCTTCCCTCCCACGGTCCACCTCCACCGCGACTGGCCGGTCCAAGTCTGGTCCTTGTACCGAACTCGTGTTGCACTCGCTAAAACCCCAGGCTCGCATTTTCCCGCTCAGACGTTACGCTGTCCTCTCTCTTCTCTCTCTGCAAATTCCAATGTTATCACAGCACTGATCTGTGTACATACTATTGTTTCCCTTTCTTTTTTCCTCTGATTTTGCTGTTTGCGAAGCCTACCCTCTGTACAGTATCTTGGGTTCTGCTTCCCAGACTTGGTGGCCTTAGGGCCTTCTGTCCGTGATCTGCTCCATCTTACTCTGCAAATTATCTATGTTGGTCTAAGTTCCCCTCATTGCGGAGAGGATGTCGACGACTTCGCTGCAGCAGTTCGCCAGCTCCTACCCTTCCTTTCCGCCTGGTGGTCAGTCGAATCGAATGTCGCAATCGCAAACTCCTGGGCTAGATACGCTCGCAGAGGGTTCTCAATATGCTTTAGAGCAATTACAACTGTCGCGAGAGGCTGCTGCTGCCTCGAACACAGCTGCCGATCCCCCGGTAAAGTCCGACCAACATTATGGCGACGAAAACAACTACAACGGACTGAAGAACCCATCACATCGAGACTCTCTTGCCGAGGCACGGTCTGCCATTCGCAAGAACTCGTCCAACGCGCCCATCAGGCGGAGAATCAGCCGAGCCTGTGACCAATGCAATCAGTTGCGGACCAAGTGCGACGGCCAGAACCCGTGTGCGCATTGTATAGGTAGATCTGCCATCCTTGGGTTTCGCGCTGTCAACGACAGAACTGACTTGATGTAGAATTTGGATTGACTTGCGAATACGCGCGAGAACGGAAGAAGCGTGGCAAGGCGTCCAAGAAGGACCTGGCGGCGGCAGCAGCGGCGGCTGCTGCTGCTCAGGCAACATCAGGTAACAGTTCAGGAAAAGATGTCGCATCGCCCGCAGGGCAGTCCCCGCCGGATCGGACGTCCTCACAGGAAATGAATGGCGGTAGATATGATCTGACTTTCGAGGCTTCTCGGAATTTGCCTGGCCCTGCACAGTCACATTTGCAGCATTCAGAGATTCCCAGCATGGTCGGGATGCCGGATTCTCAGCAACCTCAGCAACATCCGCAACAACCGATGGGATCCAACATGCACGCGCTACCCATGAACCATTTCGGGGCTCTGCCCGAATCGAATCGCCCGATGTCTGTGCCGGACCTGCGATCACTACAGATGTTGCACTCTTCGAACACGAATCCCCGTTCGCCTCCGCCGATCCTGCCTTCTCACGGATTCAATTCCGGGTATAACGAGAATGGATACCCGTTGATGAATTCACAAGAGACGAATGTGCCGTCGATCAGTCAGTTTCGCATCGGCAGTTCTGCAGAGAACCCCTCTGCCCCGTTTCTGGGGCTTTCTCCGGCACAATCGCCTGGATGGCTACCGCTTCCCTCTCCGTCTCCCGCTAATTTTCCTTCGTTCAGCATGCCTACCTTTGCCAGTTCATTGAGATACCCCGTTTTGCAACCCGTTCTGCCCCATATTGCGAATATCATCCCTCAGTCACTTGCTTGCGATCTTCTTGACGTTTACTTCACCAGCTCATCCTCGTCTCATCTTTCCCCGCAATCTCCGTACGTCGTGGGATACATCTTCCGGAAGCAGTCATTCTTGCATCCGACAAAGCCCAGAGTGTGCAGCCCGGGCCTTCTTGCCAGTATGCTCTGGGTTGCGGCCCAGACCAGTGACGCCGCGTTTCTGACGTCGCCTCCTTCAGCCCGCGGCCGGATATGTCAGAAGCTGTTGGAAGTGACGGTCGGCTTGCTCCGCCCTCTCATCCACGGACCTGCGCCGGGGGAAACCTCGCCCAACTACGCGGCAAACATGGTCATCAACGGGGTTGCGCTGGGAGGCTTCGGTGTTTCGATGGATCAACTCGGCGCGCAGAGCAGCGCGACGGGAGCCGTAGACGACGTCGCAACCTATGTCCATTTGGCTACCGTCGTTTCCGCAAGCGAGTACAAGGCCGCCAGTATCCGCTGGTGGGCAGCCGCATGGTCATTGGCACGCGAATTGAAACTGGGCCGGGAACTGCCGCCAAATAATACGCATTCCCGGCAGGATGGGGAGCGGGAAGGCGACTCGGAGATTGACGTCTCCAAACGCCACCAGCACCCGCCTCCAATCATCACCTCCGTCGGCCACGGTAACGGCAATAACGGCATAAACGTCACTGAGGAAGAACGAGAAGAGCGTCGCCGCATCTGGTGGTTACTCTATGTGATGGACCGCCATTTGGCGCTCTGCTACAACCGGCCGTTGACCTTACTGGATAAGGAATGCGAAGGGTTGCTGCAGCCCATGAACGACGATCTGTGGCAAGCGGGCGACTTCTCGAACGCCGGCTATCGACGAGCCGGTCCGGGCTTCGAATGTACTGGTCATAGCATGTTCGGATATTTCTTACCATTGATGACGATCCTCGGAGAAATCGTGGACTTGCAGCACGCGAGAAACCATCCGCGATTCGGACTCAATTTCAGGAGCAGTAATGAATGGGATAGTCAGGCCATGGAAATCGCTCGTCAATTGGACATCTACGGCCAGAGCCTGAAGGAGTTCGAAGCGCGCTACACCAACAGTATCGCTCTGGGGGCAGCGGAGAACGATGCAGTCATGGAGGGTTCACATCTCGATCATGTCAGCCCCTCGGGACGGTCCAGTAGCACCGTGGGATCTCGGGTGAGCGAGTCCATCGTGCATACGAAAATGGTGGTCGCCTATGGGACGCATATAATGCACGTCCTCCACATCCTCCTGGCCGGTAAATGGGACCCGATCAGCTTGCTGGATGATAACGACCTTTGGATTTCATCGGAGTCGTTCATCACTGCGATGGGTCATGCAGTCAGTGCTGCTGAAGCTGCTGGCGAGATACTGGAATACGACCCCGATCTCAGTTTCATGCCTTTCTTTTTCGGAATATATCTTCTGCAGGGCAGCTTCTTGCTGCTGCTCACAGCGGACAAGCTACAAGGCGATGCTAGCCCTAGCGTAGTCCGTGCTTGTGAGACCATCGTTCGGGCGCATGAGGCTTGCGTGGTAACGCTGAATACAGAGTATCAGGTAAGCTCTCCTTCCCCAAGTCTTTCGTCCCCGCCTTATCACCTTGCTTTCGACATTTTCAGTCGCTAATGTATCTTGTATAGCGGAATTTTCGGAAAGTCATGCGATCGGCACTCGCCCAGGTTCGCGGGCGTGTACCGGAAGATTTCGG
Source organism: Evansstolkia leycettana (assembly GCA_000787455.1). Lineage (NCBI taxonomy): Eukaryota > Fungi > Ascomycota > Eurotiomycetes > Eurotiales > Aspergillaceae > Evansstolkia > Evansstolkia leycettana. The sequence continues at coordinate 5,160 of JSYV01000613.1, read as the reverse complement.
CGAACAGCAACAACGCAGACGGGAAGTGCTGGCTCTCTACCGCTGGACCGGAGACGGCAGTGGTCTCGCGCTGTGATCTGAAGAAGTTTGATGTTTGTGCTTAGCGTGCTTTCTTTTTTTTTCCACAGAGTCAGCAGATGAACGATGTCATGAACGCTTTGATGGGTAAACTCGTTCAACAGGAGACCTGGGGTTTAGGAGTTCAAATGGCGGAAGAACTACTGCTGGGTATAATCTTCGGGATCTATATTTACGATTTTCTACTATCTTCACTACGTCGAATTTTATCAGCCGGTCTTTTCGAAAGCCGTCACAAGATGGTTGATCGTTCAAGCTTGCCCTGCGAGCTTGCTCTGCGAATCGCTACCGCCAGAGAACAGTTTCGAGGCCATTCACAGACCATTCAATCCGATCGCTGGCACTTCTACGAATGCCTGGAAGAAAAAAAGTTTCCTTGCTCATTTATGACCCAGGCGGAACAGGGCACTGATTCCGTCTGTTTGATCTCTTCTTGTTCATCTTTTGGTTGACATCTCTCGAGTATCTGTACACTATGACCTGCTCTATGTTTCTTCATACCCGTTGAGCACGTATATAACATACCAATACCCATATATATTTAACCGAGTTGTTTATTCACTCTAGATTCTCTTGAGATGTACGAAAGTACCTGTGAAAGTGATTCTTTGTTCTCTTGTGTACATAACCAGTATCACTCTTGCATGGAGGTGCAACCTATACGCGAGGGCTGCCCATGAAAAGACTATGATTACGAAATGATTTATTTCAGAATGACTACGTCGCTCTGGGCTCTAGCAGAAAATGCCTATCTTTTATGTTCTTGTACCAGTGTGAGAAGATGATCACGATGACTAACTATGACGCCACTGCTTAGATAAGTCCAAGCTGCTGCTTATCAGCGAAGGTGATAAGATTTACTTTTTTGATGTCTCTCTACAACTCTTCGTCGTCATCGTTATTCGATACCAACTAGGCGTGCAGGATTCCAATATCAAGCCGCTAGGAACTATATAAATTATGGCGAGTCTCTTCAGGTCGTTACGAGTCCCTTCTCAAATGCTCCACAATGCACCTCCGTCGCTTACACCCCGCGTCATCAAGCGCAATGCTGGCGGCATCCCGCCCGCATACCTGCTCGATGATTACATGCCGCGCTATCAATTACTCTCGTCGACTGATGTGGCGAAGAAGCGGTCTCTTGCGTACGCGCATCTCCGAAACTGCAATCTATGCCCGCGTCGGTGCGGAGTCAATCGGTACGAGAAGACGGGGATGTGTCTGATCGGTGCGGAAACGGCCAAGGTCAACGTGATTGCGCCGCATCGTGGTGAGGAGCCTTGTATTCAGGGCTACCATGGAAGTGGGTCTGTGTTTTTTTCGGGGTGTAATTTGCGGTGTGTCTTCTGTCAGAATCATGTATGATCTCTTATGCCTGTCTTTTTTTTGTTTTGTTTTGCCCTCGACAACTGACCATGTCAAAACTGGTACACAGGACATCGCCCATCAACGAAACGGATTCGACCTAACGCCCGAAGAACTCGCTGAATGGTACATCAAACTCCAAGAAGTTGGCCGCGTACACAACATCAACCTCGTCACGCCCGAGCATGTCGTCCCGCAAGTCGTTCTCTCCGTCCTCGCCGCGCGGGAGATGGGCCTCAAGATCCCCATCGTCTACAACACGTCGTCATTTGACTCTCTCGAATCACTCGAACTTCTCGACGGTCTAGTCGATATTTACTTGCCTGATTTCAAAGTCTGGAAGAGCAGCACGTCCAAACGGTTGCTGAAAGCGGACAATTACACCGAAACGGCCATGGAGAGCATCAAGGCCATGCATAAGCAAGTCGGGGACTTGAGTTTTACTTCTGACGGGGTTGCGAAAAGGGGGGTGTTGTTGCGGCATCTCGTCATGCCGGGGAAGGAAGATGAAGGGAGGGAGATCATGCGGTGGCTTGCGGAGAATGTTTCCAAGGATTTGTATGTGCATATCATGGAGCAGTACCATCCTGATGCCCATGTTGGGAAGAAGAGGCAGAGGGTTGCGAAGGCTGTTGATGGTAAGGATCAGGGTGAGGAGGTGCGGTATGCGGAGATTAACCGTGCGGTTCGGGATGAGGAAGTGAGCAGCGTGAAGGCTGCTGCTATGGAGGCTGGGTTATGGCGATTCTGTGAGGTGAATGAGCATGGCGGATTCCATCTGTGAGGGCGAAGCTATTGCTTTTCATTTTTTTCGAAGAACCGGGTTTACGGTGGGAGACACTCGCTGAATGGCGAATGGAATGCATTGGCCTTGATTCCGAGAGATGACTTGACGCATTAAAGTCTCTCCTGGGGGGCCTCGTCGCCCACGAATTATGATTACGAGACTCCAACAGCTGTTGCGCGAGGAAGGTAGGCTTGAGAAATGGGTTATACGCTGGCCGTGAACATCCACGACATGGTTATGCACTCAACGAGCTCGTCAATCCAAATGGGATATGACATGGCTCTGAAAACCAGTGTTGAGCTTCCTCCTTTGTCAGGTACAAAGATCCTGGTGAGATCAGGCATTCGAGGCTCGGAATAGTACTAAGCTACTTCTTGGTGGTATAGGAACGAACATATAGAAGGATAAATTGTATGTATATACATTCTAAATAGATGCTTTACACGTGCCCACAGAGAATGTTATCAAGGCAGCGGTGGACAAATAATTTCGGTGATAAAATGCTGGTACTTGATCTTAAAGACGTCAGATACAGCTCCCACCCGAGCTGTCTGGGGGAAGCTCCACTATCGAATCAAAGTGTTCAGCCCGATAACAACACAGCATCGTCAGATCGTGTCCTCCCTCGTCAGTTTCTCGCATTCTTCCTCCAGCCTTCTTCCTGCCTTAATTTACTGAGCGATCATGCTGTCGTCTTCACCATTCTAGGTATTCTTCCTAGAATTTCTCTTGCGCCATCCTTTCAACATAGATCCGCAGCAAAAGCAACTCCTCACGATGAAACCCATCATCGCCGTCCCCGCCATTCTGGCCCTCGTGCACCGTGCATGGTCTCGCAAATCACTGACTCCTCTGGGAACCTTGGCCGCTTTTTTTACTGCTGTCGCCCATGCCGTTCATCCGTGGTCAGCTCCGTTCGCCTTGCTGGTTGTATTCTATCTAGGCGGGACAAAGGTCACCAAGGTGTGTGCCAGCATGGAGTATTTCGATTCGAAGTACTCTCTCATTCTAACCTGCTCTTCTTACGCGACAGGTCAAACATGACATCAAAGCCCGACTGACACTGTCCGCAACCGGTGCGGAAGGCGGCGAGGGCGCTCGCACGCATATCCAGGTGTTGGCGAATTCGATCGTTGCGTCGGTGCTGACTCTGCTGCATACCTATGTGCTCGCGACGCAAAAACAGACAGAATGTTTCTCGTTTGGAAACGAGGTTTCTGATCTGTTGGTTGTTGGCATCGTAGCGTAAGGAGTCCTTTCCTTTTTTTCCCTTTTCTTGACTGTACCTACGCTACTAAGTCTGTTTTTTCATGGACCCTTTACTGACGACTTCCATGCTACGAATGAACAGTAACTATGCCGCTGTCGCCGCCGACACCTTCTCCTCTGAGCTCGGTATCCTCTCCAAATCCAAACCGCGCCTCATCACTTCCCCCACGCTTCGCGTCGTTCCACCCGGCACCAACGGCGCTGTGACCGCTACAGGTCTCTTGGCTGGTGTGCTGGGTGCATTCACCATTGCGTTGACCTCGGCTGTTCTTTTGCCGTTTTGCACGGATACGTTCGGAGGGTACAATCTGAGAGGCCGTGTACAATGGGTTCTTGCGATGACGCTTTGGGGCACTCTGGGTAGTATTGTCGATAGCGTGCTCGGCGGATTGCTACAGGCCAGTGTTGTGGATAAAAGGACAGGGAAGATAGTCGAAGGTAGCGGTGGGAAGAAGGTAACTTTTACTGCCAATTTGCTTTGAGACAATGACAATTGCTAATTAGGCTCTTTTCGGATGACGACAGGTCCTCATCCACCCTTCTTCCACCAAACCGGGCGGCATAGCCGATTCCTCTACTAGCACACAACTCCGCACTACTGAATCAGTGGCCAACACGGCAGCATTGAGAGGCACCAGAGTCTCCAGCACATCGACGGGCACTCGGCCTGGACGGCGGCATAGCGAAGAGCACGAGAGTCGTCGTGTCGAGAGCGGACGGGATATATTAGATAATAATGGGGTGAACTGTTTGATGGCTGCTACTATGAGCTTTGGAGCCATGGGAGTTGCGAGCTGGCTTTGGGAAGTGAAGGTGCCGGTCGGACAGAAGATTTTTTCCTAAAATGGCAGCGGGATTCGAGCATGGCCCCTTTTGTTGCGATAGCGACGCAATTCTGGATCTAATCGGTAGGGACGATGCAGTTCCAGGACTACAAAGGGCGTGTCGTCTACTGGTATCTCTCTTGATGGAGCGCGCACTGAGGGACTCATCCTGAGTGCTCTTATATATATATATATATATATATAAATAGCCCGATCAAGCAATGAAGATATCCGATTCATAGAACACATTTACCCCTGCATCTTACAATTGAAGATGAGAAAAGCATCCCTTCTTCGATTTCCTCCTCATTTCCTGGAATATAAAAAAAGTAAACCAAGCAGAACAGTGAAGTGTCAGAAAACAACCCAAAAAAAGTGACCAGACTGGGGTTCGATCCCAGGACCTTATCGGTGACACTATCAGATGTGTCCGCGAAGGAGAATCTGATCAGTGTTAACGATACGTGATAACCAACTACACCATCCGGCCAACTTAGCTTTATCAATAAGAATAAAGGCATAATACCCTTAACGTAATCCACCACCGAGCGAGCCTCAGCACCTGAGCGAGCCGCACCACCAATACTACATTGATTACTACATTAATTATCAACGCCCTGATATAGAAATAATGAAGCCATACAGAAGACTATTTATTAGGACATCTAGTTCTAATATGACCAATCACATGACAGTTACTGCATCGGGGTGGTGCTCGTTTCCTTGGCTCCTCTTGCTGCACCTCCATAGCTTCCTGAGCAAGCTGCTGGCCTTGAGCGCCTAAGATGCCTCCAGTAGCAATATAGGATCGTACAGCTTCTCGCTTCCTCTTTTGAT
>JSYV01000609.1:0-27281 GCA_000787455.1 Evansstolkia leycettana | reverse complement strand
CAATTGCTACTGAACACTAGTACGCTAGCTTTGAGAGATCCCAGGGTGTGACACTAATATCTTAAAGCCATGATTGGTTGATTTAAAAAGATTTAGAATATATAGAGGTAGGGGATATTTGTAATTTTTTGCATTAAGCTATAATTTGTGTTGAGCTGTGACAGACCTATCCAAAGGTTAGATCTGCCTGCAGGGGTGGTGAAGCCCCTGTGAGGGGATAGGTACTCCAGTGATATCCATTAGACATTGCCATTGCTGTCTATAAAATTAAGAGCACGCCTAGGAAGCATCATTTGGTTTCAATACTAAATCAATTATGCCACAGGAATCACTATTCTAAATCCCACATGGAGATGTGATTACAGTCAATGGTTACACGATGCTCAATAGAGCCAGCCTGCTATCAAATGAGATCTGTACACTCGTAGTTGACGAGTGTAGCCGTGACAATGTTAGCAGCAGCCATCGGATCACAGGCCTGGCAAGCAGAGGAATACCTAACTGCAGAACGGCAGCATAATTACATGAACGATAGATAATCAACATAAGACAAGGGTGAATCCTTCCATGTATCTATCAAGCACAACCATATACGGCTGCCGTCAAGAATCAGATAATGGCTCTGTACATATTAAATCACGCTTCAAAAGCACAGGGCTAACTTTTTCGTCGCACAGAGAAGAGAATAAACATGTGAAGGAGGAAAAAGGTACGAGATTCGAAATTATAGACATTCAGAACAGCGTCTCGCACGGGAAAAAAGTCTTGATCCTTCGTGCCTTGCGTATGTTCCAATCTGTTGCTGCTTGTTGAAATTCGCTGGCGCAGAAATAAAGTCCCCAACACCTCCCAACAGCCTCCATTCCAGTGTATACCAGCCGTCAAACCGTGATTCTCCAACAATACCAAGCTGCAGAACGGGTGCCGAATGGACATGAGAAAAATGTAATATCTAGAATGCAATGCCAACACATGCAGAGCTTCCACAGCCAGCCCTCGAGTTCAACGTCGGCAAGAGACAAGGTTCGAGGTATCCGGCCTTGTCGCGAAGGGCCCAATCGCCCCGAGAGTGGCAGAAACCGAGGGCGAAAGGAATCGTAAGCAGTCAACCGAAAAATGGATGCAAAAGGGCCCCCGCCATCTGCAGTTTAGCCTCCAGAAGACACGTCACCATACCCTCCTAGGCGTTGCTCTCAAAAGATGGAACAGTGCAAAACGTAAAAAAGAAAGAAAACAAATGCTGAAAAAAGGATCGATCGCAAGAAGACGGAGACAAGCCGAAAATCCGTATGAATCTGACAACATGCTACCAGCCTGCTCCAACCGACCAAATGCACCAGAACGGCAGAATCCCTTGTACAAATGCGTATCCGTGAATTATCGACCGACATATAGACCAGCAAGCCAAACTTTCCTAGAAAGAACCATTGCACGGAGAGACATCTCATTCTTCGTGTTCCTTGTCCTTACGCCAGAGATTTACTGGGGTTGGCGCCGTTGCGTCGGGAGTGGGCATCGTCCGACACGGTCAAACCACCCAGACCGCTGGAGAGAAAAGCAAAGGGATCATTGGAGCTGTCGTTGCCGTAGAAGTTGCCGTTGGAGGCGGTGGTGGAGGAAGCGGCATGATCAGCTCCACTGAAGGCAGCTTGCGTGGCTGGGTTAGCGAACGAGGCCGCAGAGTGCGAGGTGTTGGCCGAGCCATATCCGGCGTTCATCTGGCTCATTGGCGGGTAGGCGGCCGGAGCATTGCCCAGACCAGATGGCAAAGCGTAGTTGTTGAGAGGTGGTGCGGCAAACTGTTGACCGAACCCGCCAAAGGCACCAGCAGTCGACGCGAACGGACCAGGAGCAGGGGTGCTAGTCATCGAGTTGGGAGCCATACCGAAGCCAGACGGGGGATCCATAGGGGAAGGGAACGCCGAGTCCGCGACGACGGCAGCTCCAGAGCGAGGAGCACCGCAACGGAGGCAGTTGATGTTCTTCGCAAAGTTGTGATAACCACAGCCCTCGGAACCACATTTCCAGTCACCGGCGCGGAACGGGACGACACCACCATTGCCTCCCATTCCCCGACCGTGGCCCATCGAATGACCACCGTGGCCAATGTGAGGGGGCATCATAGATGGTGGACCGTAAGCATAGGCCCCGTATGCCATCGGATCGGGCGCGGCAGCCATGGCAGGGAACGAGCAGCGAAAGCAGGCGGTGCGGCGTTGGAAGTTGGAGAAACCGCAGGACGGGCAGGTCCAATCACCCGGCCGAGGGCGATTCTTCGACGGAGGGAACGGAGTCAGAATCTCCGCTGCACGATCCAGGACACGGCTCGATGAGGGGGAGACCTCGATAGCTTTCTCGTTGAGAGCTCGACCATTCATGCAAAGACTCTCCGCGGCCTGTAGATCGAATCAGTTAATGAGCCGTCGGGACTTAACAAGTAGAGCAACGAGCGAAGGAAAGCCCATCCTACCTCCTCGTGGGACGAGAACACAGCGAAACCTGTTCCCGTCGGCTTGTGCTGATCGGGCGTGCGAAGCGTCCAGAACGCGATGGGACGACCACCGAACTGCGTAAACCAACTCTCCAACTCCGATTGGGTCGTGTCGTGGGGAAGACCACTGAGGTGAAGGACCTTGCTGCGTTCCGCCAGAAAGGCGCGAACATCCGCCCGGGCGTCCATCGGGCGGGTCAAGATCTCCGGATGCTCATGGGGTGGCTGAGACTTGCGGATCAGACCACGAAGCACACGGGCGAGTGTGATGGCCTCTTCCATGGCCCGTCGAGGAGAAGCGGGGGCCAATGCCTGTAGGTGAAAGGGAAGGTTGTGCTTGATGGGAGCGGAGGACTGGACGGGCTCGACTTCCAAAGCGGCGCAGATGTTAGAGAGAGAGCTGGGGCCGAACGGCAGTGACTCCGGGTGATGCGTCTGCCATCTTTGATACTCCGTCCGCAGGTCAAAGGTCCGAGAGTGCTGAAGGTACGGGGGGAGAACGACGGCCTTGTCCCGAGCCTCCCGGGGAAGCTGCACACGGAGATCCCACGAATCCAATGTCACAAAGGCGAACTCCAGCTGCTTGGAGATGAGGTGCTCCTGAGCGAAGGCATCAAACCGGTTGATGGCGTCACGGAAGGTACCTGCCGAGCGGACATGCTCCCAAGTGAGAGTAGTCAAGCTCGCTATTCATTGTCGATCAGCCAATTGATCCACGAAGAACAGAAGAAAAAGGGGGAGGGGGGGAAAGCCATTAAATCCCGAGTTGACGATGAATCCGTCGTAGACTTACTGCAGAGAGGGGTGATGGGTGTGTTGACCGGTTTGACGAGAACGCTTTCGCGGTGCAGCTGCAGGGACGCAAAGAACAAGCTGTCAGCACAAACCAACGCGAAAGATCCGACCAAAGTCCCTCCTTACCTCTTCGCAGGTCTTGGTATCCAGCAAGATCCACCCGAGCTCAATCACTTCGGCCGAGTCCTTGGTGACGTAGACGCCATGCTCGTCGCAGGTGGTTGCGACGTGGATGACGATGTAGCGATCCAGCTTTGGGGTGGGAGCCGAAACGGTTGCCATTCTCTCCTTCGTCTGTCTGTCTGCTGGGGACAAACGGGGACGGAGAATGGGGGAAGAAGAGGGGGGGAAGTGTGTGTCGCTGCAGACGAAGCAGGACACACAGAAGTCACGACAAGAAGACTGTCGTGATGAAAGAAAACAAAAAACAACAAGACACAAGAAAAAGAAGGGTTAGGACGAAGGAGGATGAAGAGAGAGGGAGAGGGCCCGGGGAGACGAGTTCGCTGTTTCGGTGGACCGTGGACGATTCAGAAACGGTTTGGTTTTGGGCGGTTTTTTTCTTGCTGGGTCCGTGTCGGAGAAGAAAAGAAAGAAAGAGACACGACACGACACGACACAGGGGGAAGTACAAGAGATGTCGAGAGAATAAACTCCTTCAGAGATGATCAATGATTAGATGGACAGCGATACTGCCCTCCTGCAACAATTCTCGCTGATCATTATTTTTCTTCTTTGTTTGCGTGGCTCATCCAGAGTGTACGGAGGAGGCAGACTGGATTGATAGTGAATTGTAATTCAGACTACAGCAAGTCGTATTTCCCAGGATGTCATGGATTACCAGTAACATTGAACAACATGCAGAAGCCAATTGCATCAAGAGGAAAGCATCATCTTCATTGTGCTCCATCTCTCTCTGTAGGAGATCCATCTTGTTGAATCCATCCAACGAAAAAAACTCTGATCGGGGATGGATCAAAAGTACGTCTTGTACCTTTCCGTTCCATGGATCTATCCATCATCAGAATTCAGGATTGAGGAATACTTATATAAAATTGCATGATCAATGTGAGACCTGTGAAATTGACCATGAAAATGACTGCCAGTGAGGCTGTTTACAGCGTCATTTCCACACTCCTCCTGGCAGCATGGGCACCTGGAATTCTATAGGCATGTGACATATAGAAAAATTCAATCAGGCCAATTTCTTACATGCCCATCCAATCACTTAACATCTTTCATTAGACAGCATCCAAAAAGCCTTCTGAAAATCTTGCAGAATGTATTGAATAATCAATGAAAATGATGAGAAATGATGCAACACAGAGCAGACAACGCTGGCTGTCAGAGGAACTGAATTAAGTGTGGCGGCATATTTGACAATGCAAAGGCTATCACAAAAGGAGATAATATAATCAGACACCAAGCTGACCACCATTTTCAACTATTATCAGCACAATGCGATGGCTAATTTATCTAGGGAGGGACATATGCAATTAGCAGTTGATGCTTATAAAAAGGGCCTTTGTCCATTAATGACAGCAACTGCAAATGCATACAATGTGCCTCCAAGAACCTTCATGACATGTGTCAAAGGGACAACTGCGCACGAAGATTCAACAGCACATTGTCGCAAATTGACAGATACTGAAGAATCTACATTATGGATCGGGCAAAACGCCAGCCAATGTACATCAATCAGACCAGCAAAAGAAGCGAGATCAACACCTCTGTAGCCATTAAACAGTATCTCCTTCCACAGTCGCCCAGGCAGTTGATAAGGTGATTAAAAATGTAGAGATCACAACATCTTATTACAGCAAGAGGTCAAGTAGTTTTATACAGTAAATAAGCGTTAAAATAAGGAAGCAAGAGACATCACCCTACTTCATAGCCACTGGTGGCAGCTAGCTTAACAGGCGCTGAAGGTCAGCAAAGAGATCAGGAACATGAGGTATATAAGGAAAGGCAGTTATCTAGGCCGCACAGGCAGATTTGATGCAGTAATTGTGGTCAAGACTCAAGAGAGTCATAATCAACTGAGATGTCCTAGTCAATAATGTCTTTTTCATATAGAGTTGAATATAGTCAATTGCTTTGCACAGGATAACCTGGTCATATCCAAAGAAGTCAACACCCAACAGCTGCGTGCTAAGACGAGGGATGCAGCTACCCGGAACACCTGTCTTACGCCCACACAGTTAGTCTGTCTTATTGATGTGCTGAGAACAACAGTTTTCACCTTGGCCAGACAGCTGCCAGATCGAGGAAGGAAATTGAGCAATCTCTCGCCGATCTGTTGACAGCTGCTCGTTGCCCAATATCCACTGCAGACAAGTGGAAGGCAGGTCGCCATCTCAAGATAATACCCGTTGAGAACTTAAATCAATAAAGGAGCTCGTGAGGTCACAAGAACTGTCTATAGACATAGTAGTTTATGGGTTGTCAATGCAGTAGAACGTGTCCTAGTCCAGCATGGTCATCTTCGAGATATGTACATCGAATGCGACCTCTGTTCACCAACAGCTACCAGCTCACACCCACTTCATGCGGAATGAGCAGCACTACAAATTGAAAAAAAACCAGATATTGAACATCTCCTCAGAAGTAAACAAGAGATAGAAAGGGACATAAGAATCATTTACACCGAGACAAGAACCCAATTACACCCGTAAGAATACCAAGGAAGAGATATCCCGTACCAAGCCCAACAACCCAGCCCGATCCGCCAAAGTCCACAGCCACATCCGAAGCTAAACTTGAAGTAAATTCCACGGGACAGCCTAATCATCTTGAACTTCCGATTTGACAATCGTATCTCTGCTATCGTCATTCTCATCCTCTTCCATAATGCTCGGCTCAACCGAAACCCCTCCGCGTCCGGCGAACGGCTCGATCGACGGCCGAACGCTGCCAGCACGCACGCTCGCGGCATCCGTGTCCATCTCTTCAGTCCCCTCACGCTCTTTGATGCTGGGCAAGGCCTTCGAACCTTGTTGTGCAGCGGCCAACATCTTGAGAACGGTGTTCTTCACTTTCACCAGCGCGTTCCGGGCCGCTGCTTCAGCGGCGTGGCCTTCCTCGATGGTTTGGTCAAGCAACTCTTTGACTTCCTGGGCCAGAGCAGCGTGTTCGGGGTCAATCTCAGCATTGCTGCTACTGCTCCGCACACTTGTCCGGAACGGATCTTCACTGCCCTCGGGAGCGCGCGATCCCGCTCTCGAAGGGGCACGCGAGTCAGACCTCGAGGGAGCAACCGGCGGGGAAATGTTGAGCTTGCTCATGAGCGCAAAGAGAAGCTTCTTCTCCTCTTTCGAGCACCGGTTGCTGCCAGGACTTATGCCCAGCACGCGCTCCAGGATATCCTTGACCAAAGCCAAATGCACCCAGCCGCAGGCGGTTGAGCTTGCTGGTCCACCGGCAAGCACTCGCTCTCCGCCGAGTCCCACGACTCTACGTTCATCTGTCCATTCTGCAAGCATGCCAAGGACACCGGACATTAGTGCCTTCACTTCCCGCTCTGCCAGACTCTCATCGATATCACCATCGCTATCCTCTTCGGCCTCAAGCGAATAGTATTCTTCCGCAGCATTGACAATAGCACGGACAACCGGGACCGTGACCCTGCGCATGTGCTGGGTGTTCTCCAATCGTGAGTGGCAGTAGACAGGGAAGAAGTATGCAAGGGCTTGTCGCAACGCCGGGTTCTCTCGTGTCCGAGGATGAAAGAACGAAACGACAAGTGACTGCAAAAGAGTCTCAACCGCAGCTTGGTTGTGCTCCTGAATGACAGGAGGGATGTTCGGGCCAGAAGGCGAGAGCGTGTTGGTGAGCAAAAGCTTCGAGAGGGCAGTAGCCGCGGCTGTCTGCACAGAATCGGGAGAATTGGCCTTGAGCGCGCGTGCGAATGCCTTCATTAGTGGTTTCTGGAACGCCGGCGGCGACACGGTATCACCGTCAGGCTGAGCGACAGGAGCGAGCAATGATGGATGCGTGGTCACCATGTCACATAAGATATGCAAGGCAGTCACTTGGAGAGCTTCGTGCCCCTTGCTGTAGCAATGAATGAAAAGTGTCATGTTCTCTTCGGCCAATCTCTATAGAGAATTGTCAATGAATGAAATGACTGAGAATGCCATGGGGATGGCTGGACAAACCTTGTCTAATAAGCAGCAAAGACCTAAGCATTCCAAGCCTCGCTCGCGAATGGGCGCTTCGTGACTTCGAACAGCCGGAACAACAAGGTTGTTCAGCATGGTCACCAAGTTCATATTCTGCTGCAGATTACCCTCGACGTTTTGAAGCATGCATTGGGCAATGTGCAAACATTTCATGTTGACCATGATTTCCTTCAGAATCTTGGCTTTGGCCTCTTCTTTGTTGAAGGGGACCTCTTCGTCCGAGTCTCCAGGAGTCTCCGACCGGTGACGGCTGGATGCGTCGTCACTGATTTCCGATCTGGCTGAAACGAAACTATCTTCCGTCACAATGGTGTCGTGGACTTCAGCAATCGCTTCTAAAACGACACTGCAGAACTCGCTTTCAGCAGCCTTGTCCGGTCCGCACACACATCTCAACGTCTCGACTGCGAGCTTGGTACACTCTTCGGGCAACTCTGGGACAGCCAACGACTCTCTGAGCAGAGAGAACATCTTGCGGCGTCCAACCTCGTCACTGTAGTCCAAGGTGATGGCAATATGCAACAACTGCTCCACTATGAATTCCTGTTCCACACTGTCCTCGTTGTTGGCTTCACCGGTCTCCTTGGCGGTCTTCTTCTTCTGCAGCAGATCGCTCATATACTTGCCGAGGAAATGAGCCAGAGCTGTGACCTCTGGCATCTTCTCATCGGCAAGCTTCTCATACTTTCCATCGTTTTCAACACGACAGAAATCGTTGAATGAGCGCAGGAGGAAGGTCGACTCCGCTGTGAGAGACTCCCAGTAAGGCTCGTCAAAGACGACAGCTTCGCGATAGTCCGGACGACCTTCCCAGAAGGAGCGCATTGCCTCGTGCGCCACGCCTCCTTCCATTCCGGAGCTAACCACGTCGATTCTTTCCAGAAGCTCCAAGAGAGCGGGGATATTCGGGGGAGATCGCTGACCGACAGCTCCACCCTCCGAAGCCTCCCGATGCGATCCGGCACAGTCTTCAATCCATCGGTCGTAGAAAAGTTTTCCAGTAGCTTTGCGCACACTTTCATCTCGATCGCGTAGACCCCAGCGTAGAAGTTTTTCACGCATGGATAGGGACAGGTGGCGGAAATCACCAAGTGTGGGAAGCAGTCGTGAGTAAAGGGCTCGTCGTGTAGCTGCATCGAGGTCGCGAGCACGCTCCAGAAGATATGGAAGAGTACCCGGTGTAAGAGGTAAATTGGTGAGGAGAGTTTTGCGGACTTCAGCGCTTGCGTCGTTCTGCATGATCTCGATCAGCTTCTCCAACAGGGCGGTCGCGCTATCATCGCCGTCGTCATCATCCTCTTCATTCCCTGCCAGACGACCGAGACCCATCACAGCTTGCACTCTCACCGAGGGCTCTTTATCTCGAATACGCTTGAGAAGGCCCTGGCGGATGCTGTGATATAAGTCATCGTCAATGGAGTCGAGAGAGTTCACAATGTGGGCGACAACCTGTGTCGCGCGAAATCGCACCGTCTTGTCCTTTGCCGCCATGAGCGGCAGGAGCATCGAAACGATGCTGGACGTCAGACGCGCAGTAGGTGTTTCTGGGAAAGTTTGCATCTCATCTTCATCTTCCGTGACGAAAATCTCGGCATCTACTCATCTTAGCGGCTGTCGCAAGCACGGATGAGATATTGGGAGGTCATCCTTACCTTTTTCTGCAGCATGACTCAAAAAGGTGCCCAGGAAACGAACAGTTCGATCACCGACCGGCTCGGTTTTCTTGATGGGAAGAATGCGTATGATACAGCGACCGATTTCGACGTTGAACTCCCTCTCTGCGACCGTTTCTTCCCCGGGGACCAACGCTTCCTGCTGTTCTTGTGTAGCCTTTCCCTTCTTGTCATCTTTCGTCTTTGTCGAGCGTATTCCACAGCAAGCCTCTTGTAGTTTCCTGAGTCGCACTACCAGCTTTCGATGTCCGGTCGTCGAGCGCTGGGCGTCAGCGAATAAGGCACAAACATCTCGTCGCAAAGTGGGAGATGATGAAGGCAGAGCCGGTTCTTCGGGGATGGTCACTGCTGGAGTCACTGAAGGAGCACGTCCGCCTGCTACAGAGGACTGGACGGATGCCTTGCGAGCTGTCGCAGACGCTGAGCGTGTGGCGACCCGGCCAGGCATTGCGACGTTGTTGTCGAGAGTGATAGAACTGTGTCGGCGCGAGAGGTCGGGATGAGATATTAGAAGGGTCTCAATTCATTCTTTGCATGGATGCGACCTCCTGTAGATGTCGGGATTTGTTGCTATTCCGTCCGAATCAAACTGACAGCGCGTGTTGTACCTGATAACGACTTCTGCTTCTCCTTCTCCTGACGATAACGGGTCGTCCTTGGCGCGGGAGTAAACAAACAGCCCGGAAAGGTAAGGAGGGCTAGGGTTCGGCCAGTCATGTGAGAGCTGGACACATCACCTCGAATTCATCCCAGCTTGAGAAATTCGACTGAATTCTGTGTAAATTGATCATGCAATCATCCATTCAGCAGCAATATTGAGGTACAGAATCAGATCATTGAGATGAGTGGTGACTGCACGGGAATGTATGGTAGACAATCACGTGCACTCCCCTCTACAGTCCCGCACACGTGACGATCACGCCATCGGAGATTGCTGACTAACACCGAGTATCGGCGGGGGACTGCGGAGAACAATCTTGAGCATTACTGTTGGATCCTTCTTTCTTGTGCTGGACAGGGAATGATTCCCGGCCATTGCGGACTGGACTTTTGCTGTTGAGTTGTCCACGATGTTCCGTCAAAGTATCCGGCGGTTCGGTACCACCGCCCTACGCACAGCTGAGGCGTCGACCTCGTACGGTGTGAGGGTGTCAAAGGCGCAAGGCGTGGTCAATGGCTTGACAGAAGGTATCTGATCGATTATCTGCAGCATGCTACCTCAGGAGATCTCCCAACTGATCAATTCTACCTGTTAGCAATTGGAAACACCCCGTTGATTCGTCTGAAGCGCCTTTCAGAAGAGACCGGATGTAACATCCTGGGCAAGGCGGAATTCCAGAATCCCGGCGGCAGCGTGAAGGATCGCGCTGCATTGTTCGTGGTCAAGGATGCGGAGGAAAAGGGACTGTTGCGTCCCGGCGGGACCGTCGTCGAGGGTACAGCGGGTAATACGGGCATCGGGCTTGCGCACGTCTGCCGCTCGAAAGGCTACAAGCTCGTCATCTACATGCCCAACACGCAATCACAGGGGAAGATCGATCTATTGCGTCTGCTGGGAGCGGAGGTCTATCCTGTCCCCGCCGTAGCATTTGACAATCCGCAGAATTACAACCACCAGGCTCGCCGTCATGCTGAGTCGCTCGAAAATGCCGTCTGGACCAACCAGTTCGACAACACCGCCAACCGGCAAGCACATATCGAAACGACCGGTCCGGAAATCTGGGCTCAAACTGGAGGCAACATCGACGCGTTCACCTGCGCAACCGGTACCGGAGGTACCCTTGCGGGAATCACGCGGTATCTGAAGGAGGTCAGTGGTGGACGCGTCAAAAGCTTCCTGGCCGATCCGCCCGGCAGTGTTCTGCACAGCTACATCCAGAGCGGCGGCAAACTGATCGAGCGCACCGGCAGCAGTATCACAGAGGGAATCGGTCAGGGCCGTGTAACGGATAATCTCAAGCCGGACATTGACCTGCTTGACGGGTCGTTGAATATCAGCGACGAGAAGACTATCGAGATGGTCTACCGCTGTCTGGACGAGGAAGGGTTGTACCTCGGCGCCAGTTCGGCGCTCAATGTCGTGGCCGCCAAGGAAGTGGCCGAGAAGCTCGGCAGGGGCCACACTGTGGTGACGATTCTGTGCGATGGAGCCTATCGCTATGCGGACCGGTTGTTCTCTGACAAGTGGTTGAAGAGCAAAAACCTGCGGGATGCGATTCCCAAGCACCTGGAGAAGTATGTGGTGCTGCCATAGGGCGTGGTTGATGCATAGTATGATGTATCATGAATACTGCACTGTGAATAGAGTACTTGGCGAATGGCTTTACGAATTCTGATCTTGTATATCATCATAGGGTAGCCAGACCAACCATATAATGAAAGCAACTGTATTCTGAGGTACATTTGTGCAAGCTCCAGGATGATAGATAGGGATGTCTCATCCATCCTATGGTCTCCTGTAACACTTGAGTCCCATTCAATTTGAGTAGACATACCTACCTAATGACCTCGACAGGCATGGAAGAACAGTTCCTCGAATGCTTCCTTTCCATTCTCTATTTGTGAGGAGCAGTCAGGAAAGCAGGGAGCGACAGGAGTTGCTGGATGCATGGCTCAGAGAGCTCCGTTCCATGTCCTTGGAGAACGTTTCCTTTTTTTCTAACTGTTTTCGACACCTGCAAGTGCTCCATGGCATGCCCGTGCTCATGCTCTGCTGGTGACTAAGATCTCCAACTCTTCTTCCAATTCGATCAGCTTCTTCGCTGATTCCCGATTCACCACGGAACCGCCCCCGGTCCAACGTTGCAATCATTATCCAAAGATCAAGCGTGTCAACTTACCCCGCTGCTCTTGAAATAACAAACTTTTAATTCGTCAAGGCGATTGCGTATACGGCGCCCTTTGTGGAGATGACAGGACTGTGCAATTACTTCGGTTCTATACACTCCAGAGCATCTTTCTTGCTTAGCAGCTTTAGGCACAATAAACATTTACATCCAGCCAACTATCACGCCCACGATCGGCCAGGAAATGTAATGGTCCATTGCACAGTCTGATTATTCTCACGGCATGGACGGAGCGGGGCAGGGCTGACGCAATTGTTTACGCAGGATCTTCCTCCTCCCGCCGGAGAACTGCTTCTTCTCATTGCATCGACCCCAGGGATCTGCAAAGGGCTCTGGAGATTTTCACTCATCATGACTGGAGGAAGGACTGACCGCGTTCATTGAGAGGAGGAAATCCGATGAGGGATTGTTCTGGCCCGCATACTCGACTCCATCCATGTCCGTGCATGTGCCAAAAGTGCCCACAATTCAACAGCATTCGGAACAATTGGGCAGTAGAGATGGAAGTCAAGCATGTCGATCTGCAGATAGTGATTTTTTTTTCCTGCGCGTTCCTGGCAGCGCTCGGTAGATGCATTTACCCGATGAGCGAGGTTTGCTGATCAATCTGGGGTCGCAACTGGGTGCTTCCTTGCCTGGCTGCAGGGAGGGGAGCTGCATATATAAGATGCTACAACGCGGCAGCTCTCCTCTGTCAGTTTCAAAAATCCCAGGCTCAATCAGTCCCGTTGCCTACTGCTGCTTCTTACTATTGATCTGCGTTGAGGATCTTCTCTATAGACAAAGGCAAGATGCTGAGCCATCCTTCTGTCATCCAGGCAGGCCTGCTGGCTTTGTTGCCAGCAGTCAATGCCCTTGTAAGACCTGATGGCGTGGTAAGTGATGTCCACCATTGATGACCAGTATCGGTCGACAGATGTTCATTTGAAAAAATGCTAAAGGAACATGCGCTTGCAGGGAAAATTACCTGCCTTGGGCTGGAACTCATGGAATGCCTTCGGCTGTAATGTTGACGAGACCAAAGTCCTGACGGCCGCAAACCAGATTGTGAGTCTGGGATTGAAGGATCTGGGCTATGAATATGTCAATAGTGAGTTAGACCGAATCGCAGACACAATGCTGCAATTGCTATACTCGACGGCATGGCTGACATTCCTGTATAGTTGACGACTGCTGGTCCGTCAAAAGTGGACGCGATAATAGCACTGGTCGAATTATTCCCGACCCTCAGAAGTTCCCCGACGGCATTTCTGGGCTGGCCGACAAGATCCATGCTCTGGGTCTGAAGATCGGAATCTACAGCAGTATGTGAATGAATGCAGCCCTTGGATGACTGCATTCGTCGGACATAAGAGTTGTACTGGACTGACATCACCGCACTCCTAGGTGCCGGCGAGACAACTTGTGCTGGATATCCTGCCAGTCTTGGGAACGAGCAGATTGATGCTGAGGCCTTCGCTGAGTGGGGAATTGACTGTATGTTGAGTCTGCACGGGTGTGCAAGTTACAGAGACCATGCTGACTCGAACCTCGAACCTCAGACCTCAAGTACGACAATTGCGGAGTGCCCAGCAACTGGACTGATCAGTACAATGCCTGCGTGCCAGATTCAACCAACTATCAGAGCAACCCCAACGGGACTTGCCCGGACCTCCAAAATCCTGCGCCGGCCGGATATGACTGGAGCACATCCAACACCGCGGAGAGATACCGCCGGATGCGCGACGCTCTGGAGAGCGTCAACAGAACTATTCTCTTCTCCCTTTGCGACTGGGGCAGCGCAGATGTGAACGAATGGGGCAACGCGACTGGAAACTCGTGGCGAATGTCAGGAGATATCACCCGTATGATCTGACCTCATCCTCAGCACAAGCTGTACGTAACAGAAGCCCAACTGACATCGTAACAGCAACTTGGTCTCGCATCGCCGAAATCGCCAACGAGAACAGCTTCTTGGGGAATTACGAGGGATTCTGGGGTCATCCTGACCCCGATATGCTCGAAGTCGGCAACGGGAATCTCACCTTGGCGGAGAACAGAGCCCACTTCGCTCTCTGGGCCGCTATGAAGGGCCCTCTGATCATTGGCACTCCTGTAAGCTTCCACACCGGCCATGAAACATCGAACTCGTGACGCCTGACAGTCAGCACAGATGGATTCTATCGACTCCGATCACGTCGCCATCCTCTCCAACAAGTACCTCCTCGCCTTCTCTCAAGACCCCGTTATCGGTCGCCCCGCTCAGCCCTACAAATGGGGCTACAACCCCGACTGGACGTTTGATCCCGAGCATCCCGCGGAGTACTGGTCTGGCCCATCTTCCACGCTTCACGGTACGCTGGTCTTGATGCTCAACACGGAGAGCTCCAACGCCACTCGCACCGCTGTGTGGAGTGAGATTCCTGAGCTGAGGGAAGGCGGCAAGCAGAAGGGCAAGGCTCGTGGACAGTCGCGCCATGTCATTGATGCCTGGACGGGTAAGGACTTGGGATGCCTTCACGAGCAGTATGCTGTTGATTTGGAGAGCCACGATATCGCTGCGTTGTTGGTCAAGGAGCGGTGCTAAACCAAGCATGGCGGATGATTGATAGTGGCTTAGGAGAATCATGTATATAGTTGAATTGTGGAAGACATGATTAAGGTAGCAGGAGACTTCTACACTTCGTCATGACCGAATCAAGTGCAGGCTTGTCTCTTTGTGAATGCCCACTTTGATTGGAACAGACGTAGTAACGTCGATACTCATCAATCCCACTACACTCTTTCCCATCCAGACTGAAGAAGCTTATAAACGTGTAGGTCGTGTGTTCGTTGACCCGAGACCTATGCAAACATGAAATGGCCCATAGCAGATACCACCCCCATTGCATCGAGAGCGTGAGACATGTACCACGTCCCCAGCATGAGGACTTTATCAGTGTCACCTGCGCTTAGACAGCTTATGTGCCAGAGAGGTACAGAAGATAGATACATCAGACATGCTTGTGCAAGGGGAAATGGATCTCTAGTGATTTGCATATTCAGCACAACAATATCATCATTGGTATGGTGGCCCAGTTTGCTGATGGTGAGGAGGTAAAGACATCTTACTGCAGTAGACGTCATGTATCTCATCAAACAGGCGTGAATGTTGCCATCACTACAGCTGGTGAACTGCATGGAAAACAGTCCTAACTGTCTCCTGACCAACTGAGCTCTCTGTGAAAGCAGATGGGTAACTGAAGCATGCCCTATGAGGTCACTGCTCAGACTGCTCTCAGTTAATCTCAGTCTTCTCTTCTTCCAAATCTGTTCATTTTGGACTTCACCAACATCCACGGGTCCAGGACTCATAGCACTTCCTGAGCTTTCCTGCTCTGGCTTGCCTTCTCATCAAACCTCTCTCCACTGTCTTCATCATGAACTGGCAACCCGCCCCTCGGGGAACTGAGCTATCGGACGCGCGAGAGGATCTCATAAGCTCCATGGGAAGGTTCGAGCTCGTATAGCATTGCATTGCATTGCACTGATTCCTTGCATTCGACTAATTGTGTACAGCCTGCTTCAAAGCGGCAAATACAGCGACCTGACGATAGTCTGCGGCTCAGAGTCCTTTGCTGTGCACAAGAGCATCGTCTGTTCGCAATCCGAGTTCTTTGCGCATGCCTGTGATGGGAACTTCCGGGTTCGTCAAGGGAATCCCTCCACTTCGTGCGGTGGATTGGAACGATACTGACATTTTTTGATCGTCTGGCTGTCTAGGAGGCATCATCTAACACCATCCAATTGCACGAACCGCTGCTCCTCGTTCGCAAAATGCTGCAGTACCTCTACACCGCGAAATATACGTTGGATTCATCCAAAGACGAACACTCGGAGCTCGTATACAGCGGCACCTCAATCCACGTCCTCATCTACTCTCTCGCCGATCGACTCATCATCCCTGGGCTGAAGTCGTACGCCACGCAGAGGTTCAAAGCGGCACTGCTCCAGATGTCCCGGACGCATGACGATAGGCGTTTCTACCTCGTCGTCAAGGAGGTCTATCGATCCACCCCGGCGCATGACCGCACCCTGCGTGATATCCTCGTCGAGTTCACGAGCCAGCCTTACCACCTGCGGAATCTGAGACATCGCCGTACTCCGATGGGTCCCTTCTTGAAGGATCACCTGTTTGAAGAAGTTCCTGACTTCGCATACGACCTTTTGATGGCGCTCATGGATCGAATGATTGGGCCTCCGTTTATCGACGATAGTGAGGATTGGAACTTGCGGATTCGTATTCCTGTACCTGAATGAGTGAAAATAGTGGCTACTGTTGTCGTCCAGGTGTTTTTGCCCTCCTTGGAATAAGCAGCAGACAACTAGGGGAGCCCTGCATTGCCGAGAAGCAGACTTGGGGAAAATATTATGTCTGGATTTGTCGTCGATATGTGTCACCCTGATTCCTTGGGAAACTTTTGTTTCTGCTGTTACTATTCATTCAGAAGCCCTGTGAACGAAGAAAAAAGCCGGGGGAGATTCCTTGAAAAGAAACCCGAATACCAATGCTTTTGTACAATTCTAAAGCCTAATTCACAATCTGTAGGTGGTCTCCTAGCATCGAATCCACGCAGGGATGATCCGAGGGAAGTAGTAGCAGTCTATCCATGGGTTCATCGGTCGATCGAAAACGTTATTGTTGACCCATGGATCTTCAGCCGATCTTCCAAAGTTTGAGATCCAAATCAATGGATCATCTGTGCAGACGGCAAATTTCCGTTCCTTACTGGAGTATGACGTAGGAAGAGCCATCCGATAGAGATATCGAGCATTGGGGATGTAGATTCAGCCTACTTCAGCTTCGAATCAATGTCGCAACAAGAACATGTGTCTATTACACCACTCTATCTCATTCTCTGAACTCATCTTGCACAAGGAATCAGTCACGTAGTCCCCCTCACAATGGTCAAAGACAAGAATACCGTCATACAGTGAGTGAGAAGCATTGTGTGTGTGTGTGTGTGTGACTGACTGGACCATTTATGCTAAGGTCCTATCACCTTCCCAGGGAATTCAACGACCTGGTCAACATGACGCCCAACGAGCTCCGCGATTGGCTCAAGGAGGAACAATCGCAGTGTTCAGGATGGGGTGGCGAGTCGGGCGAGACTGTCGGACATGAGAGGTGCGACATATAACATACTAGTATGCCGGGGATGACGCTATACAACAGGGGGGTATTATGCCAATGAGAGTCGTTCTAAACTGGCGTTCCAGTGGCCGCAGGATTGTCAACATCCTAGAAAAGAACCCATTCAGAGAACCGGACAACTACGAGGACGAAGATATCGACCATATGCGTCGGGTAGTCGCCTACTGCAAGCGGCATCTGGCGCGGGAGGAGAAAGCCAAGCAGAATACGAATAGCAAGAGTTATCGATCATTGAAGAACTGGGGGCATGATGCGCAGAAGGCATAAAAAAGAATCGATCCGAGCTCTATGCTGAGTTAGTAGTATGATAATAACAAATGCCACCGATATCCTTTTCCTAATTTCCCTGAACACCAGACACGCCGTGAACATGAGGCATAGAAGCTACTCGTCTTTCTCCAAGATTTCTTTACTGGACTCCGGCCAGCCTTCTGGGAGTATCAAACCGCGCCAGACCCATTGCTTTTCTAAATCCTCGTCGGTCATGTTGCAATAGTTGTATGTCTTGCAATAGCATTCTCGCGGATGCATGCAATGTTGTGCTGGCTTTCCGAACATCACTGTACAAGAAAGAACCATAGATCAGCGAGAGACGCCGACAAGCAAGCCACCGTACTAGAAGGGACTATTCTCACTGTGCCACGAGTATTCCAATATCCGTCCGTTGACATCATTCGGCAGGGAGGTATTAAGCAGCCAGTCCCGATAACGAATGTAATCGCTGATCGGACGCTTCTGAATCTGCTGCTTTGATACTGCAAACTGACTGCAGCACGGAGCTCCAACGATTTCTGGCACATCAGCCTCGGGGAAGAGTTCCTTGAACTGGAGCGGATATTCCATGGCAGTCGGGTGCAGGGGGTCATCGACCTCGTCACGGAGATATCGCGCTGGTTCCAACTCTGCAGGACAGCCGAGAACCCATGCACAGCGAAGGTTGGCATAGCCTTCTGATTCGACAAAGTCAAGGTTCAAGTCCCTCACAGAGATGACCGAGTCTGATATCGGCAGAGGATCAGTTGATGTACTTCGATCACTGACACGGACACACATACCGTAAAGAGGGTTGTCGTTATGCCACTGATAGCGGCCGTCATGCAGGAAGATACTGATGTTAGGAAGACTGGAATATCGCTCGATGATATATCTAGACGATTGAACGATCAGCTCGTGTCCCTCGATGCAAAAACATGTCAGTCTCTGGACTCCAGACGAACGTCAGAATAACGATTGCCTCGTTACCCTTGTTCTGCGGCACCGTCAGGTTCGCTCTGTGATCGTCGACGCGATAGATATTCGCTTGCCACCCGGTCAAATTCTCGTCTACCCAAGACGTATTACTACGAGAAGTCGCCGCGAAGACCAGCTCCGCTCTGTGACCCGTCGATTGGACAGAATGCATAAGCAAATCCTGGCGATATCCGTCGAGAACCAACTGATACATGACCAGAAGTAGAGCGAAGCCCAGGATCAGATACGCGAGAAACCGATGCTGGTCTCGTCGCGTGAACGTCTTGAATCGCACCGCATCGCCCGGTGCCAGGAGAGGCTGTGATCTCTCATAGAGAGAACTCAGACGCCGATGCCACGCCATCGTTCGTATCTATGTATCTGGATTAACAAGCCATTTTTTTGAAAATCAGGGGAGAAAAATTGATGTATTATTGTACTTTCAGCGGAAAAGCGCTCATTATCCGGTGACGTATTCGAGTCCTGCCAGTGAACCGCGGGTTGTCCTTTCGCTCAAGCCTGGTTCGGATACGGTCCCAGGACTGAGGAGTCGGGAAGGCTTTTGAGGACACGATCCCGGTAAAGTCAACGAGAAATCGACTTTGTTGTTGTTGTTGGGTACTACATGCACGCTCCTACTGTGGTATCACAATGCTGTGAGTTCCGATCCGGAGTGACATTCTTGAAGGGACACGACGTTTGCGGAAGGTCAAGCTCAACAATCTCCATAATTTCCCCCTTTCTCTGGTCCAAATTATTATTGCCGCACACTGTATTCTTGCACGCTGGTACCTTTTTTAAATTATCCAGTCCCGATAGCTTGATTCATATTGGGTTTTGGTTGTGCCTTTGAACCTGGGAATGATGATGTTTCATGCCTTGTTGGCCTCGTTGCTTCTCGTCCGACTTTCTTCTGACAGTGAGCCCTAACTCGACTGTTGATGCTGCTCAAGGTCGCCACCAGGACCAGTACTGGGGTCTTGCAATTCATCGGAGGCTCTCTCGTCATCTCTGCCGCAGGAGCCGTCCTTATGAAGAAGCTGATCTTCTCCCTCGAGCAGTTCGTGCCCCAGTTCAGTCCACTAGTTGTGCTCGCTGTCTTTCCCCCTCTACGGTGCTTCCGGCCATTTTGGAGGCAGACGTCAAGGCATTGTGCTCGACCTTCGCCTCACGAGTTCCATTGGCTGTGTGCACAATGGTCGCAAGTATGCGGGGGCCAGCAGCTAGGGAGTTTGTACCATGGCACGCCGCTAATCCAGAAAGAAAAACTCAGCTAAAGATGTTATGAACAATAGCCAACATATCTATATATATCGTGGGACGAGGTCTATAGGACACGACAGTTCCTCCAGCCAATATCAATATTGGATATCCCTGACTGCCGCCCTCACAGCAACGAGGCAAGCTCAGTCACACTCGACCTATCGACTCGGGCCTTCGAGCAAAGAAACTCCCTTGGCAACCAATCCATGACCTTGCCCTCCGGCATGCCAGGCCGAGCTGCAAAATGCTCATTCTCGCGTCCCAAAACCATCAATCCCACCGCAACCCCGGACAGCCACGCCAACACCATGCCTTCGCCGTTAAATCCCGCCGAGACCCATTCAGCAGGCTCAAGGATTTGAAAGCGTGCGACCTTCTTCTTGCCATTGACGTTCTTACGGCCTGCAGTTTTGATTTTCCGGCCTGTCAGACCCGATTCTAACTTGCCCACGTAGGGCAGCAGATCAGCTGTGAATCCCATGCAGCCAACCCACGCATGTGTGACGCGGGAACCACCGACATCATCACCCCAGTTATCTTTTCCAAAAGTGACGGGCAAGATACCGTCTAGATAAGCGCGAATGGGAAGGCTCATCAGGTCGTCGCGCCAGATTCCGAACTCGTCCATGCCCTTTGCAGGGGATTGGACCAGTCCACCGCCCGCCATCAGTTCTCCTCCCAGGCCAGGGGCAGAATGGCCAGAGTTAGGTTCACCGGGCCGTTGTGTGATATACTCGAAGCCTCTTTTCCCGATAATGCTCCATGATCTCGAGCCATCGAGGTTGGGGAATCTATCGCCAGGCTTCTGAGCCGTCATGTGTCCGCGCACAGGAAAGAGCTTCCCCTTGAAGCCAGGGACGAGGTTAGAAGCAAATGCATCTGTGGCATGAACGACGTGGGTAGCGGTGATTTCTCCTCGAGGGGTATGGACAATGAAAGGTTTCTGCAAATCTTCTTGAGTGCCGATGGATGTAACCGGCGTATTAGTCTCGATAGAGAAGGTTGACGAGAAATTCGTCAAAAGCCATGCATAAAGTGAAGTGACAAAGCGGTACGGCCAAAGTGCACCAGCACGATACTTGACGATGCCATGGCAATAGTCTGGATTGACGCCAAATTTCTGGTGACCAAAATCAGCCAAAGAATAGCTCAGATAGGAGATAAAAAACTTTCCAAGGAGAAAACATGCCTTGCAGCCTTCATCCGCTTCGTAAACCTCCGCCTCGGTCGCAGCATCAGGAACATCCCTCCTCAACTCCTCCACCATCCTCTTCGCCTTCTCCCACGTCGTCTCGTCAGTGAAGATATCCACCGTGTCCACTTCTCTCGCCTCCGCCTCCTTGAGACCTCTCTTCTGCACAAAATCCACCAGAACAGGAAGCGCCCTCCTCTCAAACTCGAGCAACTTCTTCGCCCTCTCAGCCCCAAACCTCGCCTTGTACTGCGCGTAATCCGAATACGGCGAACATTTGATATGGCCCCCATTCCTCCCCGTCGCACCACTACATATCTTCCTCGCTTCGAGGACCACCACTCGGAGATCATTAGCTAAGCCCTTCTCCTTGAGGGCCTCATTCTCCGTTAGAATCGTGTATGCGATACTAGCGCCAGAAATCCCCGAGCCGATAATCACTATATCGGCCGTTTCAGGCAAAGTAGCAGATTTGATACCCACTAGTTCCGGGAAGAGGGGATTCTGCTGCCAGAATGAGACGCTGGGGTTAGCGACGGGGAGAGAAGGGGCTGAGATTCGCGCGAGGAGAGCGTTGAATTCAGCGCTCGTCTCGGCGATGTCGGCTACCAGCGCGCGGAGAGTGAGATAACCCGTACGAAGGAGAGAGAGAACGACGCCCATGGTAATTGATTACGGTGGTGATGATGATGTCGATGATGGCGGTTATGGGTGGTTGTGAGGGAGTTCAGAGTCAAGGAGTTGAAGACAGAGAGAGCAAGAAGAACATCAAGGAGAATGAGAGTAGAAAAATAGATCGAATGTACGGTGGAAGCAGACGTGGATATGTCCCAGGTATGAGCGGAGGGAGAGTGGTGCTTGGGTGTTGTTGTTTGGTCGTGACTCGGTCGAATGACATCAAGACTTAGGCTCGAGTTTAGGGAGAGAGAAGAAGAAGAAGAAAGAATTGTCGTATATAAAGATAATGGAAACCAAAAAAGAGACGTGATGCTATACGATACAGTATAAGAGACGTTGTGTCCACGACTTCAGAGTGGTGGAATGTCGCCCTTCTAGGAAAACCATCTGCAATGGCGATGAGCACCTTTCAAGCTGGCAGCGAGTGGTCTTCAATAATGACTTACCTAAGGAAAGAGCATTTATGCATAAGTTACCTATAGTCAAGCAAAGATATGAATGGGTTGATTAGTATCAAGCAGTTGTCGACTGGACGTCGGGAAAGGTCACAACAAGCCCTCCTTTTCAGGCACCAACCAATGCCAAGCACACATTGTTGGGCAAAGGCTTCAATTGTTGGTTTGACTGGTGGACGTCCATACACAGAGCAGTCTGCTTGTATTGAAAGTTGAGAAATTGAGCAGAATGCCTGCATCCATGCAGTGATGGCGAGATCTTGCAAATTGATGGATTGAAGCAGGACCCGATGGACTTGCTCAACAGTAATGGGGTATAATATTGTTATCATTACAGCATTACATTCATCATTATGTACCCCCAATTTTCCGTCCTGGCTACACCCAAGGTCCTTGTCCTTGTCCTTGTTTTCCACAACCTGTCAGATCATGAATCGTAACAATCCATTTGAAGCAGGTTCGGCCGACACTGGAGCCAGCGCAGCTGATCCTTGTCTCAAAATCAACGCCACAAATCCTGCCGGCTGTCCCGTCTCCATCCTCCGCTACTGCGAGGACGTCCATCATCCACTGGCACCGCCAGAAACCCGCCGAAGCCGTTACCGACGAGGACGCTCTTCCTGGCCTCACCGCCCCAGGGCCGGCTGAGCTGTGCGCCGTGCAGACTCACCGGTCGCGTCGTGCTGTCGCGTCGACCACGCGTCGAAGGCGGCTCGTAAGGGGTGAAGTTCCATTCCAGCTCATCCATACCCTTGCTATAGACGTTCAATGGCTGCGTCAGTCCCCGATTCGAAAACTGCGGGCCGTTCTCGCCGCCACCGAGCAGGCGTGGAGGGGGAGCCAGGAGAAGAGTTTCGGCAAAGTTCGCATCGCGCACGTACAGTTCACGGAGGGCCGGGAGAGAATTCGACATCAGCGATGAGACAAGATACGCGTAATAGGAGCTCGCGACAGGCTCCATGCCGTAAGCTCCGGTCTCCGAAGTGATCTCGTAGTGCAGAAGGCTGAGCGATCTCGACGCCAATTGAGGAACCCGTTCGACAGGGAACGAGCGAGATACTTCTTGGACGACTAAGAGACCGCGAAGCTGGGGCGCTGCAGAAAGGATCTGGTGCAGGGTCTGGGGCAGAACACCAGTAGACTCAAGGGTCAGGTACAGCAGATTGTTGCGGTTTGATGGAAAGGCAAAAAAAACAGCAAGCCCGCTTGCCGTCACGCTGGGGGTTCTTCGAAGAGTGAGTCGCTCCACGGCCGGAAAATGGGGAAGAGACTGGTTTGGTGCGAACGCGGCGTCGTCGAGCCATTCCAGATCCTCCAAAGTGAGATCCCGAAGCTTTGAAAAAAAGCCGAGGGCGAAACGTAGAACGCTGGTCTCGATCTGCAAGCCTGACAGTTCAAGCACCTCGAGATTTCTCCACAGCTGTGCGCGCGGTAGTTGCGAGAAGCTCCCCTCTGAACCGTGTCTGTAACCCATGCGGCGAATATCAGGGCACCGCGCCATGAGCTCCTGCTTCAGGGCATGACACGAAGAGTCGTCGCTGAAGCAGCCCGCCGGCAGGTCAACGTATCGAAGGTTAGGCAACACGGAGATCGTACGGGCCAAGTCCGACTTGCATGCTTCGCGGGTCATGTACGGCATCCGCAGGGACAGAACCATGTTCCCCAATTCGCGTGACTCCCGGACGGATCGCATGAAGAGGGACAGACAGACGGCAGGAGGATCGATTGGCTCGCCGTTGCGATCGAAGAAGGAGCGTCGCTTGCGTTTGGCGGCCAGTTCGACCTCGAGTTCGCAGTAGTGGACCGCGTCAATGCGGACATGAGTGTAGCTGAAAGGGCAACAGACATTGTCAGCATGAAAAAAGAATCTCATGTAGTACAACAGAGTCATGCCACCATGACCATCAGATTGGCAGGAAGCACTTACAGGACGGACTGTGCATCTAGATACCATCGCTTGCACACTGGCGCGCAATGGGCCAGATCACGCATGTCACAAAGCATGCAGCCATCCTCGGTCATGGACTCCTCAGAGGAGCGGTAGCTGTCATCTCTCGCATGTGGACAGATGAAAGAGAAGATGCGTTTCAGGACAGGTCGAGGCAGAGACTTGGTGAGATCACGGCCCGAGGCAGGCGGAGGAGGAATGTAAACAGCAGCATCGGCAGGATGGTTGTTGTGGGCACCAGTGTGGAGAGCTTTCCCCGCATCCTTCTGGCTTTTGTTGCGCCCGCGTAGCCTCTTCAGGAACTTCATGGTCGAGGTGATGCTGGGCTATAGAGGGTGAAAGAAGACCAGAAAGGGATGCATCGGTGCAAGAGAAAGTGACTGTGCTGGGCAAGAGACAGCATAAACCCAGCCAGGTCGATGAGGGGAGGAGAAAAGGGAGATGGAGCTGGAGATGTGAGGGAAACAAACAAGATTGCCTTTCATTCACTTGCACAGCAACTGTCTCACTGGAAGCACCCCCTCCTAGGGGCAGAATGCAGACGCTATCTTTCAAGGGAAATTTGGTAACTCTCTGTAAGATATAAGTATTGTTGTATCTGCTTCTCTCGCAGCAGCATTATTAATCTAGAGAAGCTTGTGGCCGCTGGGCAGAGAGAGGCGCAATTGGAAGGGTTCCATCCGAGCAGTGGCCAGTTGGATCCTGTTTCGCTGTCGATGAAACATGTTCTTCGTGGTCATTTAGCTTTAACTTATTATTCATTGGAGCTAAGCACGATCCTTTGGACCCTTGGGCGTGTCAGACTGGGTGGATTAGGATTGAAAGCATTGAGACTAGGAGCATCCACCGTCTGTTTCAGGTCTTCGCGCTGGGGCACGGGCACGCCAGCTGGCGCTGATCTTAGAACACGAATGGGGAAGATTGGCCTTCGGTTCTTCGGTTCTCTGGCAGCGAATTGACTGATGGACAAGAGAGACATACCTAGTTAACGATAAGGCGATGTCAAAGCACGATCTAGCCGATCTGCCAGCTTCAAATACAAGATCGCGTGCCCACCGATGTTCTCGCCCGCTTATTGTTGTTGTCCATCTCGTCAGCCGAGCCAAATGATATCCTCACTCCTTGACATGCACTGTGGTTATCAGCGCGAAATGATCACCTGTTTGAATCCGGTTTTCTTTCGATGCTGTGCCTGGAAGACAATGGTAACCTGTATGGAGACAGACCTACATCGCCATGACATCATTCGCTGATGCCCTCTCGTCTGAAAACCGAGCAGACGATGTATAAAACAGCATCGATCCCAATGGAAATTTGGTCAGTTCGTATAAGGTCTTAGCCAGATTATTCATAACTTATTCAATTGTTCGACCTGATCGTCCCTTGATGTTTTCATATCGTGCAACCGCCACTGCCATTGCTGCTCCCGCTCACCGTTGGCCAACAACCGCACAGATATCGTTCGAGTGACTTACTCGTCAAAAGTCCCGATCTCTCGATCCCTTTCCATTCAAGCTCCCTGGCACTTCCGCAAAGGTCCATCTCAGTTCGATCAGATGTCAGAAGACTCGCCCTTGGCAGTACCCCGCCACCCCAGGCACGAATCCCACCCAGGATCTAAAGCCGAGGGTGAGCAGTGGAAGAATCGTCCGCCCTACCGCATCCAGTCTCCCGAAGAATTTGGCGAGGTCAAATGGTGTGCCAAGTGTCAATGCGGGCAGGTTGAGTATAAGTTGAACCGGGAGAAGCCATTGTTGGCCAAGTTTTGCCATTGTCGCGGATGTCAAGTCATGCACGGTGGGTCTCCTCTCGTCTACATAAAGATACCCGATGTATTATTATTTTATTAACTGTTGACAGGCGCACCCTTCCAATGGGCCGCGATTTTCCACAAATCCGATCTGTCCTTCACCAAAGGCGCCGAAGGTCTCTCCTTCTATTCCTCCACCCACGGCACCCGGGAATATGAGGTGCCGACCAAAGTATCCTGTTCTTTCTGTCGCGCCCCAGTCATGGACGAGGGCCGGAATGTCTGTTTGATATTTCCGTCCTTGATTGACTTTGACGGATCGGAGGACGAGCAACGAGAACGGAGGAAGGCATTCTACCCGAGGTATGCTCTGGTCATTTTGACTGCGCTTCTTGAACATCGGATTAGGTTCGCATTTATTTCTTGACTAAGGCTGACTCTTTCAGTTGCCATATCTTCTACAGCCAACGTTGCGTGGAGGTTCGGGATGGGGTGACCAAGTGGTCGGGCATGGATGAAGACAGTGAACAGCTGGACGATATGGGAAATAAGAAAAAGCGAAGTATCCTGAGGAGCATCTCACAAGACCCGAGGCAATGAATGGATGGTACCATGAGGAAGCCTGCTTGAGCACATCACTGGATTCAGGTGCCAAATGTAGCATATGGATGTATAATAACGCCTGTTATGGATATAAACGATGTCTCCATGTAATGGTACATATAGAACTAACGTAATCCACCACCGAGCGGGACACACCACTGAGCGGGACATAGAACCCCTTTTCACCACCACATAGTCTTCAACATTCAAACCACCAAGATGCCACCAAAAAAGCTCATTCAGCAGCTGAAAAAGAAGGCCGTATTCTCCTTGCAATGAAGGCCTATCAGACTGGTCAAATTTCAACTATTCGCGCAGCTGCAGATGCATTTGTATCAAGATCTACACTATCATACCGACTCCATGGCCGTGCTGCTCACATTGATATTACAGCAAATGATCAAAAGCTCAACAATATTGAAGAATCTTCTCTTAAGCAATGAATCCTTGATATGGATGAACGAGGCCTACCACCATCGCATGCCACTGTACGCAGAATGGCAAATCTATCACTATCTAATCACAAAGGCAATACAGCATCAGTTGGTGAGAATTAGGTGACACAATTTATTAAGTGACATGATGAGCTTCAGTCCAAGTATAATTGCAAGTATGATTATCAATGGGCATAATGTGAGGATCTAGAGATCATCAAGAATTGGTTCAATCTTGTGCAGAATACTATAACAAAATATGGCATTCTTGAACAAGATATCTATAACTTTGATGAAACTGGCTTTCAGATGGGTGTAGCATCTACTGCAAAGATTATTACTGGCTCTTATTATACTACCAGTCGCATACAAGCCTTACAGTCTGGTAATCATGAATAGGTGACTACTATTGAGGTGATTAATGCAGCTGGATGGGCCTTACCACCTATGATTATCTTTGCTGGCAAGGTTCATTAATCTATATGGTATCAAGATATCCCACATGATTGGATCATTGGATTGAGTGAGAATGAATAGACTAATGATGAGCTTGGTTTTTAATGGCTTCA